>RJWH01004557.1:0-103028 GCA_004363575.1 Solenodon paradoxus | reverse complement strand
GGAGTTTTATTTAGTAGTTCATTTTGGTGCTTTTCCTGGGTCTGTGCCTGGTGAACTGAACTGCAGGATCGCAGGCCAGGCCAAAAGACATAGAGAGTATTTTCGCCCATCACCTGGTCCGGGATCTCAAATCTGGGGCCTTGGGCTTTATAGGACCTGCACCTTGGCCACTGAGCCACAGGGGTGCAGCCCTGTTGTTTCTTACGAAGGAAAGGTGCAGGCAGGCAGGAAGGTGAGCAGAGGGGGCCAAGCAGGAAGAGAAAAGAGGAAGAAGCTCTTGATGTTATTTAGTTGTTCATCTTGTTTGTCCCCCCTCCCTTACCCGCCTGGGACTGGAAACCAGGTCCCTGAGATACATGTGGCCTGCACTGGGCCAAAGGCGGCGGGCCCAACGGTTACTCCACCTGGGCAGGCCATCCCAAAGGAATTTTAAAGTCCCCCCTCCAAAAAAAAAAAAGGAATGGTCCTGCATGGCAACAGGCTTTATTTTGTGGTTTGTGGTGGCCTTTGTGACCTCGTGTCCTGATTGTCCCTCTGCACGAAGGTCCCAGAGCGGGGTGTGCGGCGCTCACCATGAGGAACGAGTAGCCGATCCAGAGGCTCCTCCAGGCGGGCGGGCACGGCGGGATGGACTGGTCCTGGCTGTGCACGGCCACCGCGGGCGCCGGGGCCTCACACACCGCGCAGCGACTGACGTAGGGGCGGATCTCGTCCTCCAGCAGCGGCGCCACGGGCAGGGGCGCGGCGCTGGCCAGCCAGTAGGACCTGTCGTTTCTCCGGGCGTAGTGACACACCTGGTGGATATTGCAGTAGGCGAAGGGTAGCGTGCTGAACACGGGGAGGCAAGACCCTGCCAGACCTGGGGACCCGAGAGGAGACAGCGCGGGGCGTGAGTGCCGGGATGTCTGCCAGGGACCATGCCCGGTGCCGGCTCAGACGCGCCACGGGCCACTTGCAGGCGCCGGACCGCTCCCCACCGCCCCGTCCCTGGGCCAGGCCTCGTTCACACAGCCTCTCCGCACCCCGAGGAGACGGCCACGGCCAGGTGCCGGAGGCAGCGCAGGGAGGACACCTCTGCTTTCAAAGACGGCCTGGCCCGGAGCAGGAGACGGAGGAGCAGACGGAGAAAACGCCGCACCCGCTCCAGACCCCTGAGAGCGGAAAGGCAGCAATGAACCCAAGGGAGAAATGGAGAGTGACAGGCAAGTAGCCGCCACCCTCGCTAACAGCAGGGTCATGCCCAGTGACAGCACTGACAAGACATCTCTCAGCTGTCCCTTTGGCTTGACCCTTCTGCACGCACCGCCCCGATTGCCGTTATCTTAGAAAGACCGAGGCCCTGCACACAGGCGCGCAGACCCTGGGCTTGGAGTGGGTCCCTGCAGCTTGGACATTTGCTGTTGGAACCCAGCCGGAGCACCAGGGCCGGCTGGCAGAGCAGAGCTGCGTCATCAGGGCCAACGCGAGCGGGAAGGAGGTGGTGCTGCCACAGCCGCAGCAGAGAACGCCGTGGGCGCCTCTTTACACAGAAACCAGGCGCGGATCACATCCCGCTCGAATCATTTTCTCTGGGAGTTACCAGCTGCATGTTATGTCAGAGCGATATTTCACTTACAGAGGAAACATCAGTTTTAAAAACAATAAGTGAGCCGGATAATCATCATTCTAGCCAGAACATTGTTACCACCGCAGAGGATCCTAGATTTAACAGGGCTAGTTGAGCCGCATAACAGGGGAGTTTGGAAACAGAATCCCGTAGAAGGCGATGGTCATGTTGGCTGAATC
The DNA here is from genome assembly GCA_004363575.1 of Solenodon paradoxus. Classification (NCBI taxonomy): domain Eukaryota; kingdom Metazoa; phylum Chordata; class Mammalia; order Eulipotyphla; family Solenodontidae; genus Solenodon; species Solenodon paradoxus. The sequence continues at coordinate 101,243 of RJWH01004557.1, read as the reverse complement.
CGTAAAATTCACCTGGAGGTTTTACTTGTAAGGGTCGCCGGTGGCCCTGTGCTGTGCACGTACCCAGGTCTTGGTTGTGAGCTGTCTCCTGTCCCTCCAGGAAGAGCAGACTGTACCCGGTCCAGAGCTGGGGCATGCCCCCCGGGCAGGCGGGCTCCCTGTCTGTCTGGCTGTGCACAGCCAGGAGGAAGCCGCTGCTGGGGTCGCCGGGGCCGAGCCCTGGGGGCCCTGGATCCCCAGTGGGACCTGGAGGACCTAGAGGAAAAAAACGAAGGCAATGCGGGGGTCAGTGTGACACAGATTGCAGGCACCTCTGCTCTGGGGCTGTGCCCACTCTCACAGGCACATGGCCTTGACCTGGGAAAAGTGAGTGGCTCAGCCCTGGATGGCCTCAGAGCGGTCTGGGAAAGAGTGAGCCGGAGGCACGGCCTTGACTCACTACTAAGATGGTTGAGCAAACAGCAGAACATCCTAATCTGTTCTCGGCGCTTCTGTCTCCCTCGTGCCTGGGGAGCTGCCGGCTGCTGGGGCGAGTGCTGTGGTAGGGTCTTTGGGGGAACGATAGCAGAGACCAGGGATCTAATTCCCGGCTCCTCTGTGTCCGAGCAAATAAGAGCAAGTGAAACTCCTTACCTGGGGCTCCTGGCCAGCCAGCTTCTCCCATGTCCCCTTTGTCTCCCGGAGGCCCAGGAGATCCGGGGACACCGTCCTGGCCCCGCCTGCCGTCCAGCCCAGGCTCCCCTTTGCAGCCTGCACAACAGACCAAGACGGCAGAGTGAAGACTCAGGACACCCGCTCGCCTGGCTGCCCGGCCGCCGCGCCACCCGGCCCCGTCTACAGCTCACGGCCGGCCCTCGGCCCAGCCTGCCGGCTGGACTGTGCTCACCCCACCGGGAAGCGGGAGTTGAGGCTCTCGAAGGCCCAGCCACCTGCCTCGTGAAGGGCAGTGAGCCGGTCACGGGCAGAGGCAGCGTCTGAACCCACACCCCCAGATGTTGCCACAGAGCTCAGTATATTTTGTTCCTATTTTTGTCTGTCTGACTTTGCATTGCACCTGTAATTGACTATTATTTTTAACAGTGCTTGTTCAGAAGCCAGAGGAATGGATGATTGAATAGGATTCCAGTAGGATGCAGTTACATTTGCAGTCAGATCCATGCACTTAAAAAATAGCCTTTAATGGCGTCGTCGCAAGATGCTAGGTACCCACTCAGGGCTTGAAAGGAGCATCCGGCTCAGTTTTTGCAGCCGCCTCAGGACGAGGTGCTCCGGTGGGCAAGCTCAGAGAGGCGTTGGAGCCCTGGGCAGGGGAGGAGGAGGCCGAGCAGAGGGGCACTGTCACCCCAGCACCCGCTTCGGGACAGGCTGCCGGCTCGGCACGCGGACTGGAGGCCTTGCAGGGGTCATGCTGGTACTTGGCGGGTGAGAGAGGACTGTTCTTTAAGGGTCTGTTACGTGGGACCAAAACATCAGTTCATGGCCACAGCCCCCTTTGCTCAGGAGGCAGACATGGTCCTTGCCTGTGAGAGAGTTTAGTGGCATCAGCCCCGGCCACCCAGATTGTTATTCTTTTCCTTCCTCCTCTCTCCTTCCCTGAACCTCCCACCTCGCTCTCGCTCTTGCATACACCCCCAATTAGCCTCAAACCAATTAGGGCGTCAAAGAGGGTTTGCTCAAGTGGCTGGCACTCTAGGACTTGCTCTTCAGGGAACGGGGAGACGCAGGGCTGGGAGCAGGGGGTCGTCGAAGGCGCCTCCCTCACCACTCCGCCCCTCAGAGCATCTGGGATGCAGCGCCCCCGAACCTCACCGCTTCTCCCACCCTGTTCAATACCACCTGCCTCCCAGCGGCTCACGGAAACCTCCCTTCTTGGTGCCCCAGCCAGCCAGTCTCTCCCCGTGCCTGGTGCAACGCCCAGTGTGGGCCTGCCTGGCTCCCACGCCCTCCGGCTGTGCAAGTTCTCCTGGGAGGCGCTGGGCTGTCTGGACCCCATTCAGCACACGGGCATCACTCAGTGAGGGAGAAAGGACACATCTTCTCCCCTCTGGATGCAGATGGTGTGGGGACATCCCTTTCCAAATGTTCCAGTTTCCCAGAGAAAATCTCCACTCTTTGGGCAGGAACGTCAATTCAGCTGGTGAGCACTGAGCGTCCTTTCATCTGTCCCCCCGAGATGATGCCAGCTCGTGGTCACTGCTACTCTGAAGGGGCGGCCCCTGTGCTAATCAGTGAATGGCTCCCAGTGACAAAGGGGCCAGCATTCCCCCTGCGATGACATGCCCAGAACCCCGCCCATCGGGAGAGAGTCCTCCCTATGCCGGGGGAGACAAAGGGAAGTGGTCGGGAGATGCCATTTCCAGGAGACAGGAAGGAGTTTCTGGTAACTTCAGTTGCGCGCCCAGAGCTTTCCACTGAAGGAACTCTTCTCTGTTCGGAACTGGCTTTAAGAAAGAAAAGACTGCCTCTCACAAGCCCTCCCAGGCTCAATGGCGCACCCTTCTGAGGGGGCATAGGCTGACGTGAAGACACTCTCACAGGCTGCGGGAAGGTCCCGTCCGCAGTGACAGTCCAGTGGGAACCAACAGCGTGTCCCTCACAGGAAGCCCTGGCCTCTGAGGCCGGGCAGGATGCTGAGAGCACAGAGCTGTGTGGGTCGGAGGTGCAGGATCTTCTGCCCTGCAGGCCCCCTAACAGCCAAGAGCTGAGCTTCGTGTGGATGTTCCCCACTCTTCTGGGCGGGAAAGAGCCAGAAGTTTCCTTTTCTCTTATTTTTTATTGTAGTAATTATTCAATACATTAAAATAACTTTCTGTGTATAGGTTCCCCATTTCTTCGTTATGTTTCAACACACCCTGCCCTCCACCACATCGCCAAGTGTTCAGAAGGCTTTTCCCTCCGGAGAGCTCGGCTGCGGTGCTTGGCTACCAAATCAGGTTAGCAATGGACTTTGTCGGGACTTTGAGGAAACTGACAATAGCAGCCACCGACTCTCACACCCAACCTTGGGGACCATTTGTCCAGCCCCTCACCCTTCCGAGAAGGACGGCTGAGGGGCAGCAGGCCCGTGGATGACCCACGTCAGTTGGGAAAGGGCCACTTAATTTTTCTGAAGAGGAACAAGCAATTTATTGTATTTTCATTTATCAGTTCACACTGGCTTTCCTCCCCTCACCCACCCCCCGCAGACTGTGCAGACCCGGGGCCATGTGGCCTGCTCTCCTTCGGAGATGCCAGACCTAACTGCTACTCCACCAGGGTGTGCCAAACACAGAGTTCGTCTCGTAAGTGTTCAGCTTCTGTTCTGTTTTTAAGATCTAGTTGACTTTATTGGATGATTCACGAGTTGACCAGCATCCCATCTAGCAAACAGACAAGCGCTCCACACAGCTTCAGGATGGGAAAGATTTTTAAAATCAGGAGGTGGAAGTGATACACCGCCAGTTCAGGCTTAAGGAACCTGCCTAGGGGGAATGGAACGGCTCTCCGGGGGGATTGCCTCATCTTCCTTCGGGCAAAGGAAAGGATTACCTCATGGGTGCTGACCAGAAAATTCCACTTCATTCCTGGGGAAGCTGTAGCTGCCGTTAGGTTTTAGGAACTAAATCCTGGTGCTTAGCTCAAGTGACTCCATTTTAGGCCTGTTGTTACTTTAAAAAAAATTTTTTTTTAATTGTAGTTATTATCCTACACATTAAAATCACTCCCTGTGTATAGGTTTCCCATTCGACAGGGCCACCCCTTAGCAAAGACCAGTTACTCGTGAGTAAGCGACGTCCGGCTGATGCAGCCAGAGTGGCCAGTGGGTACAGACAGGGAGGAGAGGGAGCAGGAACCACACTGCGGCCAGAGGGCCCTTTCCTAACAGCAGCCTGGGGCCCCTCTCAGAGAAAAGGCCCAAATGAAAGCAGGTGAAGCCTGGGCTCCCGGGCAGCAGAGCTATGGAGCAGAGTGGGTCATGCTTTCCGGGAAGACTGTACTTTTTATTAAAAGATAATCACATTCCATGCCACCATGGTGGCCTTGAGGTGTCCCCGCTGCAAGCAGGCAGGGCCAGTGACATCCACACAGAGAGGGCCCTCTGTGACCACCCGCGCTGGACGAGCCCAGCCGCCCCACGTCAGCAGGAATGAGCCAGCAGGCGATGGAGCGCACTGGCCCACAGAGACTGACAGCCCCCTTTTGGAAGCTCACCATCTATGGGGAGGCAGTTGGGTAAGTGCCTGATAGAACAATTATGTCCAAATTACAGAACGTGACCACATTTTTCTTCTCACGTATATTTTGGGGTTATGTTCCAAAGCCACCACCATGGGCGAGCCCACCCATCCGTCTGGTGTCAGTTTTGATCTGGGGAAAAGCAGTGGGTCTCGACCCTGACCCCCAGCTAGAGTCAAAGCATCCATACTTGGGCTCTGCCCCTCTGCCTTCTGCTGGGCTGTTCCCACCTCAGTGGCATCCCAGGCTCCTTCAGGCAACTTTAAATCACAGCTAGAACTCAGTCCCCAGGGAAGCGTCGCTGCAAGCTGAGTCTTGTAAGGAAAGCATTCATATAATGCTGCTAGGGTTTCTCAAATGTGAATGTTCTACAAAGACCCTGGGGAATCTCATAAACATGCAGAGTCCAGACACGCCCAGAACAGCCAGGGTCTGCAGCTCCAGACGGCGTGGTCCACAGAAGGCTCAACACCCAGGGTCTGCAGCCTGGGAGAGGGATGCAGCCAATATGAACAACTGAATGGGCGAATGAATGTTCCTTCTTCCTCTCACTACTTCAACTTGCCTTCACGCCAGCCTGCTTCCTTTCTCTAAATCAATCCATCACTCTTAACAAAACACGCAGATTCTAATTTGGCAGGTCTGACGTATGGCCTGAGTTGCTACTGATCCTGAGACCACTCCGAGTAGCAGCTCTTAGTTATCAGCCCAACTTGTGAGGCCGGCCTGCCCCGTCTGCTCGCTCCCTGTTACTCCTGGCCACTCCCTGCTGGACAATTCTGGTTTCTCAAAGCCCCACTTTCCTTCGAGGTTCTGTTTAAATGCGTACGGTCCGAGCCGTTCTGCAAGTCTGCACACAGGAACTCACCTCCTTCTGTCCTGTTCTAATGTCCTTCGCTTGCAACTCCTTTATCACAAAAGTTGTAATTGATTGGTGCACCCTGGTGGAGCAGCAGTTAGGTCCATTGCCTTCGAAGGACACAGGCCACAGTTTCCTGAGTTTGAGTCCCAGCCCCGGCGGGGTTGGGGGAGGGGGTGAGGACAACCAATGTGAACAACTAAAAAGGAAATGAAATAAAATGCTTCTTCCTCCTCTCTTCCTGCCTGCCTACTCGCCTTCATTGGTACCTGCACCTTTCCTTAAAAGAAAAAGAGAGCAAAGAGCACAAGCAAAGCGATTCCTCTATTCATATTAAAGTATTATAATTTATTATTGAGAGTGACCGATGTTCTGAGATCTATTTCTGCAATGAGGCTGTTAAGACCTGGGTGGGGGTGGCATGTCTCTTTCACAAAATGCTTTGCCCACAACACCTAATACAGTATTTTCTACAGGCTGGAAGTATTTACTGACTAGAATGTACAGAACCTCTTTAGAGGCCCTCCCATCTTCTAGTTCAAATTAATTTTTAAAGGTAGAGGGACTCAGTGCTTGATACTGCAAATCTGTACGCAAAGGGCATCTTGGCTTTAAAACAGGCTGAATGATGGATTACAGCCACTGACTGAGAATGTTCCCCTTAAGATGAAGCCACAGACCAGAGGAGGGAATTCGGACTCAGTTCCCAGCACCCATGGGCTGTGAGAGGACGTGACTATAACTGACGCCCAGTTGACCCAGTGCACAGGAGGAGAGACAAACATCAGAAACAACACAAAAACCCACGCTCATTTGAGGAGACCCCAGAGCCATGGACACACTCAAGAACTGCTCAGACCCCACTGGAGGGGCATCTCTGAGGCCCTTAGCATCTTAAGTTTAGGGAAATGAGAAAAATGGGGTGCACAATTCAGCTCCACTTCCAGTCCCTTTGGTCCTGAACCAAAGAGCCAAAGTCACCACTGGGTGGCAGGAGAATGGGGACGTGGAGGGCCTGGTGCCTTTGGATCAGGGGCACACAGGTTTTATATCTGGAGTCCTGGGCACTGCCCGTCGGTCCAGGGATGAGGACCTTGAGACAGCCAGGAATTCTTTGTCTTTTGTAAATGACCTAATGCAGTGGGATCTGCAAACTGAAAAAATCATACGGAGGACACTTTTTAAGAGTGGTTTGGTTTAAATAAGTAAGGATCTGCTCTCCTGCTAGTGATGGAGAAATGCTCTAATCCACTCAGTGTACGAGGCTGTAACATCGCCATCCTTTCGAGGGACTCGCCTGGTTCCTTTCCCTCCTCCAAGCAATAAATAAATCTCCTTCCTTTGTGTAGACTGATAATGCTCCACTGAGCCAGTTCAACTGTTTTTATTCAAAATCAAGTCAACAGCCATCAATGACTATTCATAGAGTCTCTGCTCTGCAGAGACGTTCAAGCACTCAAGTCCGAAAGCTGCCCACATGTAAAAGACGTACAAAGGAATCGGAATAGAAGGGATATGTTGATTCAGTTCGAACATGATTAAATCTTTGGGAAAATGTAGAAAAAAATGTCTATAAAGGAAAGGAAATAGTCATCATCTCTTCCTCACTAGCTTTTTGGCTTCCATACAAAAATACAAAGCAAACATGTAGATTTTCATTTTGGCAAACATGGCACAAAGAAGCAATCAGAGTGAGGCCCATACCTAGTCCTGGGGGGCCTCCTGGTCCAGGGAGCCCCATGGCACCTTCTGGTCCTCTTGGGCCTGGCACCCCAGGAAGCCCCGGGATTCGGGGGCAGGAATCCAAATCTGCAGGTGGCCCAGGTTCGCCTGGAATTGAAATCAGTTCTTGTGTGACAGAGGCACCTGTTTAGGAACAAACTCCTGCTTTCTCAAGTTAGACTGTGTCTGACACTACACTGCCAGGTTATCAGAAGGTTCGACAGTCTTATGGGAGCTCCATGAAGACCGGACTTTTGTTGACGAGGAGGAGCATGAAAAGGTTCTGGACAGGACGTTGTTGAATGAATGAGTGAATGGAATCTCTAGGCAAGCAAAAGAAGAATAAAATAGTGAAGGTTGTCTAAGGCAACAATTCTTTAGTGATCTTCACAGGTTTCCTCTTGTTGGACCCCTTTTTATGGGTGCCAGCCACAGGACACCTGGGCCAGGAACCGGGGGTTTCCTGACACTCGGCTGACTGTCGCTGATTCATTACGCGGCAGCCAGGTGGGTTTCCGTCGTGTCCACCACTCAGTGAACTTCAGCTTTGCAGGAGGCACTAAAGCAGCGCCTTCCACACTGAGTGCATGGCGGAATTACCCACAGGAGTTATAAAACGTTCTCATGCTGGGGTCCCATTCCCACAAGCACTGGCTTAAGTGTCCTGGGCAGTGCCTTCAAGTTTGGTTGTACAATAAACCCAGCTGAGAACTTTTCAGAGGTGCAGGTATTAGAAACCCATCTAGTAGGCATTTCTGGGCATGGAATCCAGGTATCAGTAATGTTCTGAATTCTCCAGATGACTCCAGGGCCAGCCAAGGCTGAGAAGCACTCGCTCTGACTCGAGGTCACCAGAATCATCTGACCAGCTTGTCTGAGTCCAGAGTTTCTGAGTCAGTGGGTTGGAGGTGGGGACACTTTGGTCAGGTTCCCAGGTGAGACTGATGGTGGTGACCAAGGGCTCGCACTGTGAGAACCACTGCTCTAAAGGTTTGACAAGTTTTCTTCTTGGTTATGTGCACAATCATTAAGACATTCTGTTTCCTAAAGTTTCCTCCAGTCACCCTACAAGGGAAAATAAATGATAAATAAACTAAACGATAATGGCGACAGCTAATACCTACTGAATGCTTTATCACAGATCAAGCCCTGTGTAAAGTGATCTATTATTTAATGTTCCCAGCAAGCCTGGGTGGATGTGCTGCTGTTATTAGAATGCTGCAGGCAAGAAAATTCAGATGTGGGTAAATAATGGACATCTCCAAGGACACACAGCTAACACATGACAAAATAAAGATGAAAATCTAGATGAAAATCCTAGACATCCTGTCTCCCAACCTGTGCTCTTAATCACCACACCTTCTTAAGAACTCTGGGTGGGGTGAATGCTAAAAATTTACGCTCTATTCTAAAACACATGTGTGTGTTACGTTCTTACAACGAGCATTTATGCTGTTATCTCGACTATGGACGGAATAGAACGTTCTTCGTTATAGTCGCTCTTAACAGTCACACAAAGGTGAAAAATAATTTTAAGAAGAGCAATGATAAAACCACAAGAAAATCCTAGATGATGTGGCCATCATGACAAAGACTGAGCCTAATTGCTAGTTATATGCCTGTTCCAAGCAGATTTGAACTCTCTGGGTTGTTTGGACGCGTAGCCCTGATTAAATATTATATGAAACCCAAGAACCTGCAGCTGAATGTCATTTTAGAACATGTGGAGTTTGAAGTAACGTGTTTCTGGCACCCTGGGCGACATGAGAAAGATTTATGTAAATATTTCCTTTTTCCCTGGCTAATCTGAGGGGTGGTGGGGGGGTAGAAAGAGGAGGTGAGGGAAAGGGGACATTTGGCTGGTACTTCATTTTTAGCATTTTCGATGCTATCTCCCAAAGGGTTTATACATACAGTCTCAGAGAAACACTAAAAGGACTGAAGGGGAAACATTAAATCTACAACTTTAGTTTTTTAAGTGTAAGCATTTAAAATGGCAAATTGTTTTTCAAGCCTGATTTGGTTTTTACTTTTACTGTTTAATAAACCAGAAACTAAAAGAAAGGGGCCGAAGCATCTCTTCTCAGGACCCGACATCTAAAACAGGGCGCCTGTGGCAACTGTCCTTGGGGTTAATAGCACCTGCCTAGAAGGAACAGCACAGGTATCCATACGTTCTTATGTCTCCACTCCCTTTGGAGAAACTCTTTATTCTCTTTGGAAATACCAGACACAAAAGAATATGGGGCTTTTGCATGGTGGAGGATGAAGTGAACACTTAGTGGGAAAAAATCATGGCATGTTCTTTTGAACACACCAAGAAATGTGCTCCCTGAAAATGGACTTCTGGGTGTGAGTGGAAAGGCTGGTCACAGCCCGCTACTGAGTGTTAACAACCAATCTTTTCAGGCTGTTCCTACTGCTTATTTGGGCATGGCCTATGTGTTGATATTGCAGAATTTATAAAAGAAATGTAGCTGGGAATATACAGTTGTATCTGACAGAGAAAGCACTAATACTCATGCCTGAACTGAAATTATATAAGCTGCGTCCCCACATCACCTTGGCAGCCTAGAATGAGGCTCGGCATTAGGACACTCTAATATGGGGTCACTATGCCTGCAACGAGCAAGTCAAGGCATTACATACAAGCAAATCTAACTCCAGCACCCCCTCTGAGAAAATATAGCAAAGTTTAACTCACAAATACAGCGGAAAAGGCAAGTATAGAAATGACCAGGAGCCCGATCTAGAGAGAATTATTAATTTTACAGCCATGCTTACCTCTGGAACCTGAGGAGATTCGGAGCCAAAATTCGAGGTCACACAATGATTTTCATGTGATGGAAAGAGAGTTTACATTTGTGAGTCAGGACAAAAGTGCAGTCGTTGGAGAACCTACATAACCATCTAAGGACAGCTTCAATGACAAGCAAGTGACAGCATCTTATTTGCATCAAAAGTCCACATCGATGTTACTGACAAGATTATTCAGCAAGGGTTTTCAGATCTCAAAAGATATGGCCCCACAGTGTATGCTTTGTGCTAAGTTAGGAGATGGCAAAATATTCTGAATGAACACCACTCTGCCACAATACTGCTGGAGAATCTTGAAAGATGCTACTTCTGCCGATCTCAGGTACACCTGTCTACTTGTTCTTCCAGCTCTGCCTTGGCTTATTTTGACCCTACAATGAGAACATGTCTACAGAGCTGGCACTGAATGGTCTTTCTTTGTCATTTGCTTACAGGAAAAGTGAAAACATCTTGGAAACTCAATGGAAATTCAGGGACAGGAATTGAGTACACAGTCCTCAGTTACACTAATCATGTCAGTCTCTGCCTCTTGTGTGAGGGAACACAGACTTATTTACCTTAGAAATACTAGATAAAGCAAACTCTGGTGGCTCAGGGGTTAAGCCCATGCCTGGGGTGCAGTCTATACACACATCCCTCCCACAACTGGGGGAACAACTAAAGTGAACAAATTACTAAAAACAGAAAAAGAAAAAATGCTTTTTCCTCCTCTCTCTTTATTCCTGCCTGCTGCCTATCAGCCTTCATTTCTTTCTGCCTTTCTTCCTCTTTAAAAAAGAAAAAGAAAAAGAAATATGAGACTAAAAATCAACTCCTAATTTTCAAACTTACTCATTCTGATACTGAGTATTAGTTTATCAAACCTAAGACTCTGCAGTGCCATCTGAAAGAAATATATCCTTCATATCAGAAAAACATAAGAATTAAATTCTCATAAGGATTTGCTGATAATTTCAGAATAGTTTTTATCTGTAGGATGACCGTCATCTTAAATGTGCAAACAAAATACTGTGAGTAGGTGCCTAGGTGGAAAGGATTAGGACTTAGACGCTTACCGGGAGGACCAAAGGGTCCTTTTCTGCCTGCAAGTCCACGTAAACCCTTCTCTCCTCGTGACCCTGGACGACCAGGTGGCCCCTGCAGCCCCAGGAATCCCATCGGTCCTACAAGGCACACATGGGAATGAGGTCACTAACATGGAGCAACAGAAAGACGGTAACAGTCTGGTGGACTGAAATCAGAGGTTCATGCCAACAAAACACAGGGAAGAGTCAGCCTTAGAGTGCAGGTGAGTCTTTCGTTTTTCCTGATGGGCTGAGATGAGCTGCCTCTGCTGAAGGAGACACGATCACTCATCAGCAGGACTAAGGTGGTGCATCCTGGTAACTTGGGTGTCAAATCTGCGGCTCCAACAGCATAGTCCACATACAAACCAAGGACCAGGGTTCACAGCTCAGGGCCCAGGGAAGACCAACCAAACATAATCAACTAAATAAAGAAAGAAAAATACTTCAACAGGACAGGGGAAAATGGTTCCACGAGTAAGCCAAAACTAAATGAAAAGGAAAACCCTACAATCCTCACCTTTCTCTGTAGGCAAAGGACTAAAAAAGTGGAGGGAAAATAAAGAAAGAGACTTTGCTCTCTGGGGGCAGCTCCCTGAGCCCTACGCCTCGCCTCCTCGTTCTCAGGTCCAGATCCTGACTTCTTCTTCTTCCCCAGCCACGAAGTCCTCTTTAGTCTGGAGCGTTCAGATTGAGCCTCACTTCCTCGGGGAAGCCCTCCCAGGACAACCCGGTCCCACTGCGGCACGGTCAGCTCTCCCAGAGCGTGTCCCTTCTCTCAGTGTCTATTGATGAATCCTTCAGTGGAAATGCCTGTCTCCTCCGCCTCACCTACCTCCATTTAACACTGTGCTTAAAAAGTACGGGAGCTCAGATTGTTCATAACTATATGCCTGTTGGTGTTTAACCCATGTGTGGGGAAAAAATTATTTTCCACTGTATAAGTCTGAAAAGGTAAACTGGGGGAAACTCCCTGATCCAATTCACAGTTGAAAACGCTGATCCCATATGCTTGCTGGAATGAAAGTTAAAAAGTGTGATAGTGATCCCACCAATATTTATTCATTTTTTGTGTATGCATTCACAGGTCACTGTTAGGTATTTGCTTGCTGTTTTCTGCATCCTGGCATTTATTTCCAGGTGGAGGATACACAACTGTGGAGGAGTGTCTCGCATGGGACAGAAACAGGCTATAAAGCCAGCCCCCTCTTTTCTTTTGGTGACTACAGTGCTTGCATGTCTGTCCAATGGTGGGTTTCAATCGCTGGGAGCCCACATACCTTCACATTCAGAATCGATCTTATTGTTAATACAGGCACAGTTGTACAGGTTATGCACTGCTCAATTCCAGGAATGATGCTTACATCACAGTCACGGCAATCTCACTGTCCGCTTATCTCCCTTCCACCCCAATCTTTTGCCTTATTTCACATTTGGTTCCGAATTCAGACAGGGTGCTAGTTATTTGGCTCCTTTAAATTTACTCTTCCCTTCAACACCCAGCTTTCTTATTATTACATAAGGATGTTAAAATGGATAATCATTATTGATCCCTTTTTAACAAAACATTTTTATGAACCTAATAATTCTCTGAAATCCTGGTGACCAAAAATGAATGTTCCTAAATATTAGCAAACAGAAATTTATTTAAATAAATCATTAGCCTAAAATAGCAAGGAAACTGAGTCATGGGGCCTCTTTCACGAATGTCACAGGGCAGAGTCAGCTGTCTAAAGTGAGCTGTCCAGTACAGAAATCATGGACCACATGTGGTTCTCCAGCACTCGAAACTGCTAAGTCTGAGCTGGCCTGTGCAGTAAATACCACAAAGGCAGAAAGGAGGAGAATCTTATTCCGGAGAGGAGCTAGCTTTGGACAGCCAGCCCGAAGTCCCTCTTGATAATTTAGAGTGATTATGTCTTCAATACCAACACTTGAATCTATGTTGAATGAAATCAAGTATGCAAGTTAATTTCACTTGTTTCATTTTACTTTTTTAATGTGTCTACTACACATTACACATAACTTGCATTATATTCCCGTTGCTCAGCTCCAATCTGGAAAATGATCAAATGTCATAGGAGCTAACAGTGAACTTGGGTGTTTTCTTCTTACTTGTCCATCCTTTATTCAAACTTAGGACACTGGGAAAGTCAGGACATTTTGGAAAGTAGTTACTTTTTCTGTAGCACCTCAGACCCAGGAGGGCAAGATGAGCAGAATCTTCACTTCTTAAGAACAACTTAAGAACGATTTGCATTCATACCTTTGTGGCCATCTTTTCCATCACATCCCGGGAAGCCTTTTTGTCCTGGAGGTCCTGGTGGGCCTGGGGGGCCTGGTAGGCCTGGCAGACCACTATCACCTGGCTCCCCTTTCAGGAGGTCAACACTCACAGGGGGCCCTGGAGGGCCAGGTTTGCCTGAGCACAAAAGGGAGGTAAAAAGACTCTTTCAGTCAAAGACTGTGTGCTGGCTTCCTTAGAGCTTGTTAAGGAAAGTAATTTACTGGTTTGCCAGCAAGGAATGGAGGGGATTAGAAGAAAGAGAAAGCTAATAGTATCAGAAGTGAAACAAGTATCTCATGGAGCCCAAGGTGAGACATAGTAGAAACAGCCATTTAGTAACTGTTAGACAAAATGAGCCTAAAGAAAAGGTTTCCTTCCCTTGAGAGTCATTCCTTTTGGAAGTATCAGCTTATGAGTTTTGTTTGCAGTGCCATCCCCTTGCTTTAATATGATGGCTGGATGGATGGATGATGGATGGTGGGATGGGTGGGTGGATGGATGAATGGGTAGATGGATGGTGGGATGAGTGGATGGATGGATGAATGGTTAGATGGGTGGATGGATGGATGCATGGTGGGATGGATGGATGGATGGATGGGTAGATGGATGGGTAGATGGATGGTGGGATGGTGGGATGGTGGGATGGGTGGATGGATGGATGGATGGATGGTGGGATGGGTGGATGGATGGATGGATGCATGGTGGGATGGGTAGATGGTTGGGTGGATGGATGGATGGATATAGACAAATAGATGAAAAACTTTTGAGAAAATCTGACTGATGGAAAGAATGGTCACACAAATAAATGCATAATCCTATTTGAAACCAAGTGCTGACACATAGGAATTGAGTCCACATTCTGTTCCTACTAAATATCTATACTGAGCACAGTTTTTGCAGTGTAAAATAGAATTATATAATACTTGAATTCCATCTTTCCTAAGATGCTAAAGATTTAAGAAGAGTGGGTTTGTGTTTCCCAGAAGTGGTCTGGTAGAATAGCAGGTCCCGCATTTAATAAGACTCTTCACTGTTCTTCCAAATCCTTGACAAGCTCTAGTTCAATCCTTCTTGGTTAATTACTAGAGTTTGTCCCTGCAAAGTGATGAGAAAAACAAATGCCCTGATAACAGCACATTATGGGACTCTGTTTGCTGCCAGGCCCAGGTTCTCACACTCTGGGCCATGGTTCGTGTGCAGACGCTAGAGATCAACAAGTAGGATGGGATTCCCTCCTGAACTATGAGGGCATGGTCAGCACTGAGCAATGGGAGGCTTGCTCTGAGTTTCCTGTACCCAGAGAGAGGAGGTCCAGTAGAGTTGAATTATAAGAGTGAGGGGCCTAAGCTTTGGCCCTGGGAATAGTCCTGAGAGTGCTCAGTATCCACATTCCCAGCCTGTGCATCCGACAAACTGATGGACCTGCCAAGGTGCTTCAATTCTGCATTCTCTAGCATACATCCCTGCAGAGCTGGCAGCATCTAAGGAAAGGAATGTCACCTGCTTGTCATGATTTCCTCATACCTCTTGGACCATCGGGACCAGGAGGTCCCTGGTCCCCAGGTGGGCCGGGATCAGGAATGTCACCCTTGGGAGCTCTTCCTGTGGCGCCTGCAGGACCAGGTGGTCCATGTCTCCCTGAGAATGACCATAATCAGACATTAGTCTCATGACATTTGGAAGGTTTTGATTTAGTTCTTGAGAGAGCAATGCTTCGTACCTGGGAGACCTGGGGGACCTTGATCTCCAAAAGGGCCTGGAGGAGATGTTCCTGGGCTCCCGGGGCCTCCTGGCTCTCCTTTCAGCCCCGGTGAACCCATTGGCCCGGGCGGGCCCATTTCGTGCAAACCTGAGTGAGGAAACAGCATTAGCACAGCCCCTTGTCCTGTGCTTGGAAGGAAGCTGCTTCCAACTTTGGGGGTGACAGGGAAGCTGATTCTGCTAAGATCCACCACTGATTGAGACGCCACCCCAAGCGCATGGTCTCCCAGGTCCGCTGCTCTGAGGTCCACCACCCCGGTCAACCATGAGTTGGATCCAGTTTATGATTATTTCTCAGATGTAAAACATACAACAGCTTCCTGCCAATGCCAAGCCTTCAACCCCAAATGAGGTCCAACAGTAAGTAATTCTGAACCAACTGGCTTGAGATTGAAGGTGGACACTGGCATTTGAGGGGAACGAGGGTGGAGAGTCACAGTGAAAAGAGAGAGAAGGGTGTTCCTTTATTGGAAGGGGACACACAGCTGAATCAGATTATCGGGAAGAGTCAGTTCTTGAATCCTTCTTGATCCCCCAACTGTAAAAATGTTGTCTCTGACAACGGATTCAAGTTTCATAGTAATAATTCAACCTCTTTCCCTGGCTCTCAGTCTCACGTCTGGCCCAGCTCCCTTGTCTGATCGAACTCTTTTTCTGAGAAAGTAATCCAACAAATGTGCATTTTATTAAAAGAACAGAAGAAGCAGTCACGCAGTTGGTGGTGGTTAGCACGTTTATAATCTCAAAAATAACAGCAACCAATGCAGGTAACTTGCTTTGGCAGCGTGCTGGCTATTGAAGGTTGTATAAAGTACGAATGAGACCCATTGGGCGGGATTGAACCTGACTACCCTTGACACAAAACAATACCAAAGAAAAGCACCTGAATATGTATTTGTTACTCATAACAATTTGAAATTGAACATCACATAGCAATTTTTCAGATTATTTCTAGAAGTGAGATAATCCCCAGCATGATCAACAAAGACACCCCCATTCCCTCTGTAAGAGGGTTTTCTCAAAGGCCCTTGTATGTGTCACAGCACTAAAATGGTCCAGGACTGCGTCTGGAGCCGTCAGTTCTGCAGAGTGGAGCGCCAAAGTTGGTAAGTGGGGAAACCCCGCAGGTATCTCTTGATCCATTGCAGTTTGGTTTCTTGCAAATGGCTTTCTCTTACCTGAAGCACCTTTGGCTCCTTTCTGACCCTTTAACCCATGCAAGCCATTCAGGCCGGATGGCCCAGAGGAACCTGAAATACACCACAGGCCTGTGAGCCACAGGGAAGACAGCCCTGAGGCTCACCAGACATTGTCACCCAGCGAGGCACCGCCCGGGGGAAGGTGTGCTTAGAGAAACGTGAGATCTCCCCATCGGGATGCGTCAAGGCTGAATCCAGGCCACCAGTTATTAGTCAACACACTCATTTGATGGATGATTTCCACCAAGACCACTTAACACATCCATTTCTTCGCTTTTAACAGACGGCTGTGAGCCTATCAAGGACATCTCTCTGAACCAGATCCAGAAGTCTAACCAGCCTGACATGACTGAATCTTGCTGTAGGAAGTGACGTTCGATTTTATGATATCATCCCAGGTGAGGAAAGAGATTGGACAGGAGCAAACCCAGCCTCCATGCTCCCAGGTTCAGGAACTTTCCACTCTGCCACATGCTGCTGATTCTAATTTCTTCAGGTTCTAGTCAGGTAAAGTAGTAAGACAGTAAGGACCAGTGGGGCCTGTGGCATATTGGAGAATATATGCTCTACCTAGTTTCATTGTTTAAGTCCTGTGCTACCAGAAAGAACAGGTCTGCAGGTCAAGTTTTGATGCATCTTCTGTCTTTCAAAAAGAACCAGTTTGATGTCTCTTTACAGAAGCTAAGCTTATTCATGATGATCACAGGAAACTCCAGGCTCTGGAATCAGATATGCTTTCATTGATATCTTCTTCCTCTCCTGAACTTTGTCATACATCCCTATAGTTCCTTAAGTGATACCTACTAACCTAACTGGATGCAAGCAGTCACTGAGCAGCTCATAATTTGACAGATCTATAGGGACATATGTGTAATAGCTCTATTAGGCAACATGTAGTATATTTATCCTTATTGAATTTTTGTATTCATTATTTATGATTAAATGATTTATATAGTATGTAAATATACATTTGCATATATAAATATATAGATTTATAGATATGTAGAAACATTCTACACATGTAGAAATATTTGTATTTCTAGAAATAAATATAAACTATAGATTTATAGGTAGGGAACAGAGGGAAGGAACGGCAAGCAGGGGAGGGAAGAAGGTGGGTAACTGACAGATATGAAGATGTCTTAGGTGCTGAGACCTCTGCTTCATACATGTCTCATCCCACTGATTGGGGAGGAAGAACCTTCTCTGCAACCCCTGGCTGAACCTGGTAGCCTTCCAATCTCCTTAATGGGTCTTTGTTCCAGTAACTATTCTTTCTCACCCACGGCTAAAATCTCTCCATGCACAGCCAGTCTTTCATTCCGTCTAAGGACACATGCCCTGAGCTGGCAGTAACGATGTCCTCACGTGACATGACGAACACACAGGAAGTGGCTCCTGTCTGCCCGCCATGACCTTACAGGGATCCTTCCATGCCTGCCCCACCATGTGCAACCGCCACGTCTGTGGGTGATTGGTCACTTTGGGTGCATTTACTGGGTGCAATATCAAGTTTTATTAGTCTCTCTACCTCCACACACCACACTTAGCGTTTCTCTCCCATCACACAATAGGTGTTCAATCATTGTTGAAAGAGGGAGCAAGTAAGCGAATGAGCAAATGGAGCGGGGAGGGAGAGGCTTGAATGGGTGTTGAGAAGACTGTCAAAGGGAGTGCTGCAGCTTCTAATTTCATGTCACAGCTTCCCTTATAGATTTACAGGATGAGAATGAGATCTGGAGAATTTAGAAGTATCCATGTGCATATCAATAATTCAAGTGCTAATTATTACCTCTTCATAAAAGCAAATTTTATGTGGTCTTATTAGAAGATGAAACAGTTAGCTGGCTCCATTCTACTTATTATCTGTACTTAGAACAGGCAGTCATCCTATTTTTAAAATCTAAATTTTAGGTCAGTGCCTATGAGACATAATCTCTGGCACATAAAACAATAGGAACACACCCTTATGTTTCCCTCAAATTCTTATTTCCTAACCTCTCTTAACAGTTCTGGCTTCGTTTATTTTTCAATCTTCTTTCCTACTTACGAGCCAGCATTTCAAGTTTGCACCAAAAGAACACACAGGACTGTTTCATCTGCCAAATCTGGATATTTATTGCAATCTATCTGAAATGATTAATTTTTGAGACTACTTTGTTTTTTCAATGTGTTTAGATCTCCAGCACAAGCCACCAAGATTGATGGCATGGGGGACGTGGTTGGGGGTGGATGGCTTCGCTTCTGCCAATAATCCATTGTCATATCAACATATCCAGATCCCGGATGTCACAGTCCCAGCCCTGCAGCCCTGCGCCATCATTGAACTGGCCCCCCCTTAAGTGACCCAATGCTATTTCTAAATTAAATGCAGCTACATCTGGGTAGCATTTTCAGGGCAGTTTTTTCTTTTTACTGCAAGCTTTTTATCAGTTCCATCTCTAAATCAGAAAGTTGTTCATGCATAAAATATACAGTGCAGATGAGAGAGAGTAACAAACAGAGCCCACTCTTTGATAATGAGGACATTCGATTCATTTCTCTGGTTCATCCTCCCGATTACCATCTCGGGGGGGCTGCAGCTGGACCACCGGCCAGGGCTCCCCCTGTCATCAGAGAACTGAATCTCCAGCCATCATTATAACTTCTATTTGTGAGAGCCAGCTGAGATCAGATTCCCTTACTGAGACTTCATTTGCACTAAAGCCTGAAAATACTACTCTATCCCCAGGGGCTTTGATACAGGTTTATGTTTTGTTGCTGTTTTTCAGGGAAGGTGTAGGCAGCAACGAAGGTGAGTAGGCAGGCCAGCAGGCAGAGAGAGGAGGAAGAAACGCTTATTTCTTTTATCTAGTTGCTCATCTTGGTTGTCCCCTGGATGCCTGGTCTCAAACCTGGGTCCTTGGGATATGTGTGGACTACGTCTGGTGGCCTTATCCACTAGGCCACCAGGGCGTGCCAATACTGATAACAACGGGACTGAGCTGTCCCTGTTTGCCAGGGACTTTCTCAGTTCAAGTGCAGAACGTTCTGTGTCAGACACTCCCTACTCCCCAGTCCCGGGCACGGCAGATGGCTGGTCACCCTAACTTTAAAGCTGTTAGGAAGGAGAGACCTACATGGGTATCATAACTTTGAACTAAGTTGAGAACTTAGCAAAACAGTTTCTGGGGGGAAAAATATTTCATTTTTTTTTTTTTAATTCAGAAAAGACATTAGCTCCTACTAAGAAAACACAACGGAGCATGAGATGTGGTCTCCTAATCCCTGGAGCTTCTCCCTCACATGTACCTCATGACAGGCGCTGACCAGTCAAGGAGGAACAAGGAATCCTTGACTTGACAGAACAGACAGGCAATCACATGGCGGGTAAGTGCCGTGGGGGTGTGGCGGAAGGAGACTCCAACAGTACAAATGGGTGAGAGCCAGGCCCTTAGAAGAAGTGAGATCCTGTCACGTGAATCAACATGGTTGGATCTAGAGGGGATGATGCTAAGTGAAATAAGTCAAAAGAAGAAGGATAGATACCAGATGGTGGAATGTGAATAGAGAAAACAAAGGAACACATGAAACAAAACCAACCTTGGACACTTGCAGTAGAACTGAGGTGACCAGTGGGGAATGGTGGAGGAGGGACAGATAAATGGTGGCCGAGTCCACTGGATGATGGTGAAGAACGATTGGTGATGTGGTGGAGGGTAGGGCATGTTGACATGTATCTGAGGAATGGGGACACTAAGAAGTCAAGGGAACCTACATATATGAGTTTATTTTAATGTATAAAACATAGTTACTGCAATTAAAAATAAAATATGTGAGAAGTCTCTGGTGTCCCCTGCTCTATACTGCATGGCCTTCCTCTCCCAAAAAAAGACGTTTCAAGGTTTTTTTTCTTTTCTCTTATAAAACATTTTACTGATCACCCACAGAAATAACCCAATCCAGACTTTTTCCCTTACTTTTGTTTTTAATTGATTTTTAAAGTTGGATTGAAGGAACAGCATTGTAACATGCTGAAGGTTTAAGCGGCATCATCACAAATCAGCATCTGTGTGTCCTGCTCTTAGACACCAGCACCTTCACCACGGAGTTTTACTCCATTGGCTGTGGTCATGCCGCGGATGGTTGTCTTTAGATTTCCGTTATTCCAGTCTTATGTGAATGCCCAACTAGGAATCGAGTCTTTCTTTCACAGGGAAGACGTGCTCGAAAATCTCCATCTCGGAATCAAGCCATGGTTAGCATATGTTTCAGCTGCAGTTTAAATCTGACTGGACACAAGCCGGACTCAGCATCCATATGGCCTGATGTCGCAGAGCAAAAAACTCTGAGTTCAGCAGCTGCTTTGTTCACACAAGATAACCAGTCCCCCTGACTTATTTAGAACATACTTTAAATATTTAGTTTCTCAGTGTGGCTGCTGGAGTGTGGTTCGTTTTGCTAACAGTGTGATCAACGGCAGCAGTGTATTTATTCTGCAGACCTGTTCCACATGCAGGAACGATGTCACTGTTCCTGGGGCTGTGTGCAGTGAAACAGCATTGCAGCATGGCAGGGAGGCACCACGACAGCCCTGTCCCCACCCTGGATGAGCATTCGGGCTGCTGTGCTCGTTTCCTTTCTTCTTTCATAAATCTACTCGCTCATAACACAGAATTATAATGTGGTTGGAGGTTACTGTCTGAGCGCTTTTATTATTTGATCAAGTGTATTAGTTGTTGTTGTCTAACACTATTGTACTGAAGTTGTGTGATAAATGCCAGCTAATTCAAGGGAATGGAGAATCAAGAGTAAGAGCATGAGCCTTGTCATGCTAGCCCATCCGAGTATGTGAGGGCACTGAGATGCTGCTTTTCTGAACTAAGAATATAGGACGCAGGGGGATGCCATAGGAAAGTTAATCATGGGAAAAGTTTTCTTTTGGTTCCTCATCTAGCTCATCTTCTAGATACTCAAAAAGTGTCAAAGAATACCTCATCAGGATGGTAGAGATTGCTAGAAATGGCCACAATACCAAGAGAAACTCTTAAACCAACAATGTTTTTTTCCCCATCAAATTATTTGGTTACAAAGGTACCAACATGTCACAATCAATGACGTCTCTCTCTGCAGAACTATCCCAGGTCACATGCACCACACTTGTTGGAAAACTGGAATTATTTGAAAGCCATTTGATGAGTGAAGAGATGAGAGTATGGAAAAACACTATTTGACCTTTCAGAGCAATGAAATGATTGCATGCACAGAGAAGGGATTCCAAATCTTCGAAGAGGTGCAACGTTTGCCAGCAGTTAGCAGATGCAGGAGGAAATGAGATGAAAGAGCAGCGAGAGGGCCTCGGGGATGGAAATCTACCGAGTAAGGCTTGAATCTCCCACTGTTGGCCAAGGGGAAGACCCTCAACTTCACATCTACTGACTCAGATGTGTTCTTCTGTTTTCATTCATTCATTTACTCATAAATTAATAAAGACTTAAAATGACTAACCAATAGACTTACTGGATACCTAGCAGATGATATAGATATAAAAATGGTGTGTGCCCTGATGACCTAGCGGTTTAGCATCCTGAGCACAGTTCACACACACTCCAAGGTCCCGGGTTCAAGACCCAGGGCAGGAACATGACTAGACAAACCACAAAATAATATAAAGGAAGGAGCATGCTGTGAACTTCCTGAGCCAGAGAGAACAGGGTGGGTCTCCCTGGACAAAAGCCGTGGCCAAGAGCGATGTCGCCAGGGCTGAGACGGCACAGTGGACTGGCCTTCACCGGGCTTTCTGATTTGAGTTTCCTTCGACTCACCTTTTCTTCCTTGAAGACCTGGTGTCCCTGGGTCCCCCATGAGACCTCTGGGCCCAGGGTCTCCCATTTCTCCTGGATGTCCCCTCGGCCCAGGCATTCCTGGGTGACCTGACGACAACAGGGAGGTTTATAGACACCAGATTATACAGGAGCTACGGTTACTGCGGAGGTCACCTGTCTTCTTAATATCCAAGTCACCGGGAACATCATTTTATTACTTTTCCTTCCCAGACCTCCAAACTCTTGGGAGAACATTGCACTTTAACTTCAGGCGAAGATATGTTTCTGAGTGATTAAAATTGCTGATCGTGATTTTAAAATATCACTTTACGCTGAATTAGTTGGAAAAGGAGGCATCAAAATGACGTGTTGCATATGAGATATTTGCTGTACATATAAAGGAGAAGATATAAAACCACTCCATCCTCAATGGCAGGGGCGTTAGGGAGGGCGAGGAAGGGGAGCGTCTATCTTTCAGGTCACCTGTTGCGCCTGACACTCTGCTAGGCACCTCAGCGGTAGGGCTTTAGTTTACTCCCAGACCAACCCAGAGAGCTAGGACTGGCTCTAACGCTCAAGTGCGGCACAAATGAGAAATAAACTTAAGTGACTTGTCTAAAGTCACAGGTCTGGGAAATGGGGGAGGCAGAGCTGAACCCAAGGCTAAGTGAAGACCGGTTCTGTCTGACACACCAGCAGATACACGAGTGCCCAGCAAGGTTCTGGGCTCCTTTCAACGTACCTGGACACCCTGTCTGCGCGGAGAATGCAGGCGACCCTGGTCTTCCAGGTCGTCCTCGAGGCCCTTGGACACCAGGCCAGCCCTGATCTCCGGGGGCTCCAGTGTGTCCTAGAAAAAAGGATCAAGCATCTCAGTCGTGACAGGCTGCTCTTTGAAGCAGTGAATGCATAAAATCTCAACCTCAGCCCTTTATTTCCTTTTCTACTCTTCCATTATTACGTTTACAATTTTTCTGTTGAAAAGATAAAGGGAAGCACAAAACACCTGTCATTCTACTACTTAACACAATTTTTCATATGCATAAATGTGCAAATGATACATATACTTTGATCCTCTATTTTTTTCATTAGCATTGTACCATAAGTCATTTTCCAAGTTTGTCATTGTTTTCCTAAGTATTATTGTTAAATGTAACCGAGGGCTTATTATATTCATTTAATTAAATTAATTCATTTAATGTTCTTTTAATTTTAATTTAATTTCCAAACTTGACCATTCAAGTAATTACTAATTCTTCGCTCTTGTGCATCAATAATCTTTAAACATCTTTAATGAAAATGTTTCTCCCACTCTATTATTTCCTTAGGAAAATGCCTAGGAAAAAATATAGCATGGTATCTGGGCTCTTTTTCATGCATTTTGAAATGTTGCTTAAAGTAAATCACAGACATCATGGAATTCCATTTCTAACTACTTCAAGAAGTATGTCTGAAAAATAAGAACATTTTCCTACATGGCCAAAGTAATATTATCACAACCAAGAAAATTAGTAACAGCCCTTTAATATCATCTCTTCCATATTGAGCTCCCCCAGTTGTCCTTTAATGTTCTTTACAGCTGGCTTGTACTCCTGTGCTCCCTTCCAGAAACATCTATGCCTCGCACCTGGTGGTATATCCCTTACATTTGAAACACAATCCAAAACAGTTCCTTTATCATGAGAGCGATTTGTTGCAGAGAAGACATCAGTTGTCCTCTAGTCTTCTGAATGGACCATCTGACATTTGGTTCTTGACAGAGGCTGTTAAATTATTTGGATAATTATTTGGATAACTCACGTCACCCACCCAGGGCTTCACACCCCAACTCAAGGGCCCGCCATGTTCTCACTAAGGACTCTAGTTTATTGGCTTATTTTCTCGCTCACTTAGTGAGAAGAAAGTAGTAGTTCAGACATACTATAAATTACATTTCTTTGGTCACTGGAATGATGACCATTTTCCCATGTGCTTATTTACAGTGCAGGACTTTAATACAATCCATGTTTATAGACTAAATCTACAGTCTGTGCTGAACATGACCTGCTGAATCTGCAGATAAAATACATGGTTTTGTATTTACAAAACCATGGTAGGTATAGTCGTTATTCATTATAATACCCATGAGACAAACTCATGTTAGTCTCTACCTGTTTTCCAGTCAGATTCAAGATCACTGAACCTTATCGGGTACTATGTATTCATCCCCAAAACATTCCTGCTGTAAAGGTAAGACAGTATAGATCTCATGTCTAAATGAAAACAGTAAAGCATGAAAGGAGGGCTTCCCTGACCCTGTTGTATTAAGAACAGAACTTTCAAGTTAATCTGTGCTCAGTAGAAGGGGTAGAATGATACCCAGCACCATCATGCATAAGGCCCGGAAACAGGCTACAGATCTATGCTTTCTTCTTAAGTTCTTCCAAGGTCAGCACAATTTTTTCCAGTCGATGGAAATCGTGTATTTAGGAAAGCTATGCTGGTGAATGACATATGATGTAATTACCAGTTTTTAAGCTGAAGCAATGGTGTAGAAGAAAGGGACAATTTAATGGTGATCACCACAGGAGGCCAGGAAAATCATGCCAAGGTAAATTTTCCTGAAAAAGTTGTTCTAAGTGTAAAGTAATTCAGATGTTTAATTTTTAGTTTAAAATATTACGTAATATCCAAGAACTCCATTTTGGACTATCTTCATTTTATAAAATCTCATCCTCTTCAGGGCTTATGTGACAACCAATGAGTGTGAGTGTGGAAATATCTGTGAAAGTTTTGTTGACTTTTGGTGATGATAACGACAATCACAAAGATCACACGTTACGTTTGTATAGCAACTTTCGGTTTGCAAATTGCTTTCAAGGAATCCCATTCCATCCTGAGAACAATCCTGTAATAGTCAGAGGGCCAATTGACAGGATGGAAAACTAAGCTCAGAGAGAAGCAAAGTCACAGGAGTGATAACACCACAGGAAACTTGGAGCCCTTGAATTTCCTTTGGAGACTCTCACTCTATTTAATATGAACCCCGTATGTCCACCTCAGCTATCCAGTTCAGCTAAACTATTATATAATGGGACTCTGTGTGACCATGTCAGCGGTAAAGGAGCTATTTAGTTGATAAAAGGAGCGTCTGACAACACAAGAAGCTATTATAATGCACAACTTTCATTTCCACTTTTGTGTGGGAAAGTGTTTCCCATATTAAAATACAAATTCCCTAAAATTTCCCATAACACTTCTGCTCAGTTATTCTTTCTGCTATAAGGAGTAAAATACAGCTAATGCCAGAGAGATGCTAAGATAGGGCGCAAAGTATCACAGTTTTCATGTAGGAGAGACCCATGCCAATATAACCTGGGTTTCGAACTTGTCCACCATCAGCCCAGTGACATTGGGTAGAACTTATGGAATCCACCACCAGCGGACGGACATTTGGTCTCCCAGGCAGTGGGTACCCCTGCGCACACATCTTGTACACTTGTCTGATTATGGACTGAATATAAATTCCTAGGAGTGGAACGATTAACCAGCGTGCATACTTGAATATCAGTGCACGTTTCCCTAGTGACCCAGAAGGGAAACTAACTCCTACCCCACGGTTGCCCGCAAGGCAAACGCACATGCGCAGGCACACACAGAAAAATGACCTAGGACCACTTTGTTCTCTACGGGGTCCCAGTTAGTGGTCTGAACTTGATCTTGATGCTGTTGCTTTCCCTGTAAGCATGGAGCCAGGAAACCCCTGGGACCTCCTTCCATGGCAGCTCATCTAATGCAGCTTGTTGGAGCCTCACCACGGGCGCCCCACAGTCAGCCCGAGGGAGTCCACCTTCTCCGTCCTCATGAAAAGGGGGAGATGGAGAAAAATATGGACACAATCATGTGTGAAGATACAGTGTTCTGATTTTTCAACACTTTTTGTTTGTTTGAATTAGAAAAATACGTAAACTCACCTGGACAGCCAGGGATACCTGGCTCACCCTTTGGGCCCGGGGGGCCGAAATGACTGGCAGGGTCACCTTTGTCGCCTGTAAGTGACAAAACGCACATAACATGACTTAGGAGAAATGAATTTTGCCTCATACAAATGACTTAGCAACGTTCATGATATTTAGCCTGAGTCTCTCCAAATACTTCAGAAGAGGATTTTTAAAGACATAATAATTTTTTTCCTACCCAAGAATAAATGGAAATGCTTTAAATACACACACAATTTCATAGCTCATGACGATTATAAGAAATGACAGATCTTAGTAAATTTGATCTTTTAATTCCCTACAACAGTTTCAAATGGAGGCATCTTCTAAGAAATCACTCGCCATTGAGTGAGTCTCTCCTACTTTGGGTTTTAGAACCAAAAAGAGGACATTGTCACCATGTGAGCCTCTGTATTCATATTTTAAGCTCTTTGCGAGGAAGCTCGACTCAGTGTCTTTTTAAAAATAAAATCATAAAGGCACACTTTACTGATGGTTTCACAAGAGGTGGCACATTTTAAGGCCATTGTGGGCAGTGACTCCCGCCATCCCATGGAGCTGGTTCACACAGGGGCGTGCATCCAGACTCAGGGACTTTCACTGCAGCTGAGGGCCAGTCATACGTGGAGAATTCAGTACGGTGTGGGAGGGAAGGGAAAGAGGACAGACAGGGTTACAGAAGAACAGGAGAGTCAGATTAGGTGTGTTTGATAGTCCCTTTCTAGGGGGCTCCACCCACACCGAGGGGAAGGCTCTGTGGCGAACTTCATTTGAGAGGCAGAAACCTAGTCCATGCAGGTCAGCCATCTTTCCTTGAGAAGTTGGAATAAAAAGTAAGAATTTGAGGCCATTCAGGCAAACACGAAAGGATGTGATGATGTGATGACCTGGTGTCTACAGAGCATGTTGGCCTGTGGTCCAAGCACAGCCAGAAAGATCCAGAAAGGATACCAATGCGAGAATGATGAAGCCAGTGTGTGGGCAGGGACGTAGAAAGCAGCCCATGATATGGAAACGCAAACAAGTCTCAAGTGGCTGGGTTCCATGAGCCTCTGGTTTAACAGGCCTATGTCTCCTCTGTGGGTTGCATGAGACAGCTTTTACTCCGTGTCAGTTCCTAGCAAGCACGGCTTAATTCACGTGGGAAGAAATGAGAAGGGGTAGGTGTGTACTTCAAGTGAGATGGAAGGACTGGAATCAATCTATAGGCAAGTAGAAGAGGGCTAGGTTCTGAGTCCTGAAGCTATAAAGTATCAAAATCAAATACGAAAACTTCCTTACTTGAAACCATTTCTAAGGAAGAGATCTAGATTATTCTTTCTGAATAAATATGTGTGGCCAGTTCATTTTGTCTTAGAGCTATAATCATGCATGGACTGTTTTTCAAAGTGCAAAGCATTCATCATGGTGGCAAAGGAGAAGGGTTTTAAGTGGCTTGCTATTTCACATGCTATAGTATAAAGCTATTTCTTTTATTCAGCACTAAAACAAAATGTAGATCACATCAAACCTGTGAATTCATAGGTCACAAGGTTAAGACTAAGCTTAAAAGATGAGTCATTTCTCAATAAATTAAAACTATGTCAAGGGGTCCCTTGGCAGACGCCTTATATTAGAAATACAAAACCACTGATATACAAAACAGCAAAAATATTTAAGTTTTATGCACATATTGTGATTTTAAGATATCCTGATTTCTGTTTGCTTATTTGTCTGGATAAAGGGTTAATGAAATCACTCTTTTTCTGAGATATTTTGACAACTGATCTTTTTTTTTTAAGGAAAAGTGCAGGCAGGAATGAAGGCAGGCAGGCAGGCAGGCAGGAGGAGCGAGGAGGAAGAAGCACCTTGCTTATTTTATTGAGTTGTTCATCTTGGTTGTTTCCCGCAGTCCTGGGTCTCAAACCTGGGTCCTTGGGATGCATGTGGACTGGCTCTAGTTCACTCCTAGCTCTAAAGTGAACTATTATCAGCAAGCGGGAAATCGTGGCTTTGTTCTCTGGAGGCTATGGCTCTTGTCCTAGGGACCTCATTTATGAGCAGCGCCAATGGAGTTCTTTGAAGAGAGGCTGGCTCCCGTGGGCCGTGGGCTGATACACCAAGGTAGACAGGAGCACCTGGTCCCCTTGTCGTGCATGGAATGCAGTCGCTAGCAGAACCCCACGGAGGAGCAAGACCACTGGCCTGTCTGGTCCCTTTAGCTAACTGACTCGGGCGGATGATTCGGAGCTGAGTGTTCACTCTAAGAAGAATCCTCTGCGTGCTGCAGTTTGATGTACTGTCCTCTTCATGCTGCAGGTATTGCTCACAATCTTTCAAACACCGAAGACTACTGACAGATGGCCACTGCATTTCCCCACCTTACCTTTAGGTCCTTTCACTCCGTCCATTCCCGAAGGCCCAGGGAGCCCTGAAGAACCCGGGTCACCCTGGCAGTTTAACGAAACAGGAGTTAAGACCTTAAGTGGGTTTCACATACAAGGAACCCATACATGACATACACCAGTGATCATTTCCCATAACTACGTTGGTTTTTATCATGGCCAAGAGTAAGGAAAATTGAGAAGCAATGCAAGCCTGCTGATACAGGTGTCTCGTGTCTGATTTTTAGAATGGGGGCAAACTCCTCCCGAGTTAGAGATGCCAACAGGCAGCATCTGATTCTCTCGATGTGATTACAAACAGTCACTGCTTCCATAACTCGAATTCTAAGTTTTGATACATAAACCGACACTAAAGAAAATGTTCTTAGAAGTCCTTTCATTCCCCAAACTATAAAAGGCCACTGTATTTTAAAAGATGGATAGCAAGTTACATGACATGCTTTCCAGAGGTTGTGCAGTAGAGCACTGCATTTATTGTCTGTCCTGGTTTCTCAAGAGGCATTTTATTTTGTGATGTTAAAGTCGATAGTATTTATAGCAAAATCTGTGGTGGCTAAAATTAGGTAGCAAGACTTAGAAGCCAGAATTGGGTCATTTTTTTCAACAGTCAGGAGGTTTTTAAACTAGACCGGGGGACGTACATGGAGTGAGTTACTCATCAATGTCAGGAGAACCAGGCATGAGCGACTGATCAGAAATTAGTTGCATCACAGCCTTCCAGAAGGTTCTATGCTTCCCTTGACAGTCCAAAAGTCAGTGAAAAATCAATGCTGTACTAACAAAGAATGACTCCTTGCGAACATACTGAGTAGAAAGATTTTACTACTTCTCTCCCCAAACAGCAGCCACCTACCTTGTCACCTGGAAATCCAGGAAAACCAATGATCCCTTGCAGCCCAGGTGAGCCTGGAGGGCCCGGGGGTCCCAGGGGCCCCGGCTGCCCCTTCTCTCCGGGGTCTCCTCTGTGAAATCCAGGTGACCCATGTTTTCCTGGGTCTCCTCTCCTCCCTTGCATCCCGGGATCGCCTTTGTCACCTGAGGGGTGGGGAGTGTTAGGGATCTCTTCATGGAAATCTTGAGCAGGACAGTTAGGCGAGGTTCTGGCCCCCACTTCTAGGAAAGGAGACCAATGGTATTGGAGTCCCAATTCTTGCCCTCAGCAGAATTGTTATGATTTCTGGTTCCAGGGACTTCCCCGTAAAGATACTGCCCGCAATCAGACTCAGGGCCATTAGCAGGGAGCAGTCCTTCGCTTTAACTTGTTCATTTTACAAACGCAGAAGAATTTACACAGAGAGATGTTTAAACATTTGTCCACTGACAACTACCTAAGGTGAGAGCTGAGAGCAGGACTCGTGCAGATGAAGTCTGAGCTTCGAAAGAAAACACACATGCAATGGTCACATTCCCTGCTGTATCTGAGGACCAGCAGCTGGCATCAAGCTTTATTAAAAGGCAGAGTCGGACCTGCCCCAGACACATGCATTCAGAATCTGCCTTCTAACAGGAGCCCAGGGGTATCTTGCAGACACTGAGAAGCATTGGCTCAAATGTCTTGGACAAGTCAGGGTGCTAATCATTTTCATACCAGCCACTGAACCAGGAGTACTTTCAACCTGCAACTGACATGGTACAGCCATGTGTCACTTAATGACGCGTTGTCATTGACAGACCACATATACAGCAGCGGTCCCCAGAGGCTAACAGTATAGCTGAGGTATGTGGTACAGTCCACCCCGTGGGGCTATGTAAGTGCACATACGATGCTCACAAGCAAAGAACATCAGAGGCTGAATGATGACATTGCCTAAGGACAATTTTGCAACTGTATCCCCATGGTTAAGTAACTCATGACTGGATGTGTATTTCAGGGGGCATCCTAGTTGGGAATGTTTACATCGATAAAAATGCTTATGAACTGCAGTTAAGTTCTAATGCGGAGAAGCAAAAAAAAAAAAAAAAAAAAAGTCCCATGAAATTCATTAATGTCTATATCTCATCTCAGGGTTAGTGGAACAGCTCTCTAGCACATATACGTGTTTATTTGTTATAGTTAAGCAACGTGTTTACCCTCTTCTCCTGGGAATCCGTCATCTCCAGGAGGTCCAGCTTCCCCGATTTTCCCCTTTTTGGAAATTATAGCCATTTCTCCTTCATCTCCAGGGAGTCCTTTCGATCCTTAGATATTGATTATGCAAGAGCAAAACAGAAGCACCACACACGATGGATTCATCTGTTATCACATTTCACGACCCATTTACAAATCCTCATTGAATAGACTGAACTGTATTTATGTCTATAGATCGCACGGAAGCAAAGCAACACTGTTGATTGACTTGCCAAGGGAAATTCTCTCTCAGCTTATCCAGTAACGGAATCTGCTGCTCAACGCACGTTTGCTCAGTCCAACCAAACTGGTTTCAGAGTCTCAAGTGAAAAAGGATGAGCTGGAAACCTTCCAGGTCTAACACACACCTCTTCAGCCTATGTAGTTTGAACGACTCATCTCATAGTTTCCAGTTAGGTCTCACCCATCCTACTCATCATCCATGTTTTTTTTTTGCATTGAAAGAACACTATCTCTGCTTGATTTTCTACTCAGAGAATTCAAAAAGGGGACACAATATTTCTGTCTGAAAACACTGTCTTCTTGTAGAGTGTGCAGCTCGGTGAGAACTGGTGATTAAACACTTTAAAACAAAGCGTAAGCTTTCAATTAAAGTTTGATGGGAATGTTTTTGTCCTGATGAGAATATTTACACCACAGCAATCAGCGAACAGCACAAACCGGGCCATTCTTTTTATTTTTTTAAAGTCTGAGAGCCAATTTACAAGCACCTCACAGGCATGAGCCCTAATTTCATTTTTTTTTTTTAATAGAACGATTGTATAGGAATACAATCTCACAGCAAACAGCACCCATCTAAGCTAGCAGAGTGCATTTGGATTCCTTGATTCTACATACATAATTTACAGGCGAGTAACCCCCCAAATAATTGCAAAATCAATCAATAAAGAAGTAAAAGTCATTTGAATGAAATATTAGATGATTTGCCTAGAGGGTTTTAAGGACAAAAATGTGCTTCTCAGATTGTCAAGCATTCATTCTCAACACAGGACATACTCCCTTCCCTCCCAGCGGCCTCGGGGCTAGCAGGGACCCGTAAATGTCAAGCAGGGAGAGGCACCGAATATTTCAACCAACCATCTTGAAATATTTTTTCCTTAGGGAGACCCAGCCCCTGGTCCAGGTGAAAATGTGAAAATGGACCTGCTAGTTGAGAGGCTTGCAAGGGCAAGGCTGCGCTGTTTTCTGTAAGACCCATGATCTGTGACAGACTTGTACACATTTAAAATATCGGTAGAAAACCTCAAAACTTGTATTTCATGACATGTGAAAAGGCAATGAAGTTCAAACTTCTTTGTCTATAAATAAAATGTTATTGGACCACAAATGTGCTTCATCTCTGGCTGCTGTCAGGTCTCAAATAGTTACATTTGGCTCTTTACCCCCCCCCCCAAAAAAAAACTCCTATTTTTTGTAAAAAAATAAAATAAAATAAAATTGAAATAAGGTTTCGGGTCCCAGGCCCTGCAGCATGCCCTTCCCACCAGGTGAGGTGGTTCTCTGAAACTCAATAGTTAAAGCATTGGATCGTTTTTAGCAACACATGTATAAGTCTAGTATATGTAAAGTATTGTAGAGAATAATGTATATTATAATATGCCATAGGTACTAAATACATAACTGAACATTATTCTAGAAAACTATAATAAAATTATTAGATTAGATTGTATTTTATGGTATTGTATTATGTGATATTAATCTCTTCATAAGATTGAGATGTAGGGAAAATGCATTTTGTTTAAAATTCTAAAACACCACAGGACCCCGTGGAGGAGGAACCCCAGCTATAAGATAGCTCCCTTTTTTAAGAGCTCACACTGACAGGTTCTGATGCAACCCTGCAAGCAGCCTATCCAGGTCCCTGTGCCCTTGACTGCACTCACCTTTGGCACCGGGCTTACCCGGGTCTCCCAGGAGGCCAGGCCAACCATTCTCGCCGACGTCTCCTTTTCGGCCAGGCTGTCCCTCTGGGCCCGGTTTTCCTCTCTCCCCAGGAAAGCCTGGGAAGCCAGGCAGCCCCGGGGGACCTGAGGAAGTGAGAACATGAATTTCTAAAAATTGTTTTACTATAATTTTTTTTATTATTTAATACTTTTGTTTTTACACATTAAAATAAACTCTTAAGTATAGGTTCCCCATTCCTCAAACGTATGTCAACACACCCTGCCCTCCACCACATCATCAAGCGTTCTTCACCAGTGCCTAGTGGGCTCTGCCACCACTGAGAACATGAATTTTGAGGGAAGTGTTCTATAGGCAGGGGGGACCTAGCTCTGTGCTCCTCACAGTCCACACAGAGCTGACACACCCACCTGACCTCACTGCAGGCAATCGCTGGGTTCTCCCACCCCGTCCTCGGCTTCCTCCTGAAGATCTGAAGTCATGCTGAGTCCTGACCCTCTAATGCTTAAAGAGAACTGGGCATGGGAGATGGACTGGGGGGAGAAGGGCCCATTCGAGGTGGAGTATGTTAGTCCTGACCCTGTGCTGGTACCACCCCGTCCTTTGAGTGGAAGTGTTTATGCCTCCTGTGGATGTAACCTCTCCACAAACCTTTCTCATTGACCTACACAAAAATACCCTGTTACTAGAAATAACAATACAGGAGCACCCTGATGGCTGAGGTGTTAAGTCTGCGACTTAGGAGGCATAGTCCACATAAAGCTGAGGGGACCACATTCAAGGGCCAGGATGGGGGTGAACAGACATCATAACCAATTAATTAAATGCTTCTTCCGCCTCTCTTTTCCTAACTGCCTACTCACCTTCAATCCTGCCTGCACTTTCCTTTAAAATATATTCAGGAGTCAAGAATCAGGCAGGCATTGCTATGGGAAGGACAAAAAATCAGGCTAATCTAACAGCACATCAGTACATTTCAAAGTGTGCTCGTAACTAACAAGTTAAACTTGGCAGTGAATTTCAAGTTTATAAAATGTTGCAAGGGAATAATAGAGAAAACACGACCTACCCTTTGGGCCTGAAAGACCAGGCAGCCCATCATCTCCAAAAGGGCCTGGGATTCCAGGAGGTCCTAGGGGTCCATCCGCCCCTGGCTGTCCTGGGACGCCGGGGAGACCCTTCATTCCAGTTGGTCCAGGGGGCCCTATATCCCCTTGTTCTCCTTTCCAGCCTGGTGCACCTGCAGCAAACCAGTGACAGCAATGTCTGAAGAATGAAAATTACTTTTCACATGAGCAGAAAAAGAAATCACGGGAGCTTAAATTATCCAGAGCCAAGTAAACAAAAAGAAAACAATATTTATTGGTTAAAATAACAATAGTAACTCTCCCTCTGTCTAAAAATATGTTTTTCTGGTTGCTATAAAAAGGGCAGATTACTTGAATAAATATTTATCAGTAGGGATACATGAATATTATGAAGTTGTTGTTTTTTTGTTTTTTTTTTTTTAAATGGAAAATGGATAGGAGTGAAGATCGAAAATGTTATTTGTACCCATGTTCAGAAAAGCAATTGAGGATAACTTTCTGGGTACTTCCTGAAGCTACAGTTAAGTGAATTATGGCTGTGATGAGAGACTGTAGAAATTAAAGGAATATTATTCACAATTTTTAGAGCTAGAAATAAAGCCGTGGAGACAAGATTCACGCAATTTCATTTTGACCCTTCCAGAAGCTGCGTTCCTACACTTGAGAAATGCAATAGGACTTAAATGGCAGTAACTCTCCGGATGCTGAAGTGGACATCACATTAGAAAAGCCCCCTATCACCTTGTGGGGCTCTTTGAATTCCTACAATGTCTTGCTGTATATCCCAAATATACAAGGTCCTCTCTTTAGTTGGGTTCTTTCTCAAGGTTATGTTTTGAAAGAATAGGCTTCTCCAAGATGCTCAGAATAGGCTTCCCCAAAGTGTGCCAGATGTTATTGTGGATTATTTTGAGCAAAGGTCAATAGAGGCCCTGCAGGCCCTTACCACTTCCTTAACCGCCCTGAATGAAAAGTGGGGTATAGTAACCAAATTTAGGGTTATCTCCAGAAACAAACTTTATAGCGGAGAAAACCATTTACATGTCAAGGCAAACATGTAACAACAGAAAATCTGGTCCTTCTGTCATGTGAGTGCCCCTCCCACTCCTTGAATCTCTAGGTCCCTCTCTTATTCCTGAGTTCAGGAAATAGGCCCTCATCTCTCTTACTAAACATGGAATCTTATTCCCTATGTAGATTCCCCATATATACATAATTAAATGGATTTTTTTTACCCCCTGCAAATCTGCCAGGTATTGTTTTGCTTCCTTGACCAGTCTGAGAAGGAAGAACCTAGAGAGGAAGGGGAAATTTCCTTTTTGTTCCTACAGTTTGCAATGAGTACACTTGACCTATGAGACAGCACCTCCCCCAGTAAGATGAGCAGAATCTCTTCAGGATGCAAAGCAGTTTATTTCCCGGGTCAGGGCTCCTCTCAGACACTGCACCCCACCATGTATGCGACATCCATCTAGCCCCTCTTATGCTATGCCCAGGAGACTTGGGTCACCTGGGAAATGACATAAGCCACCATGAAGCTCATGCCACTTGCTGTTGCATGAGTAATAAAGGCCTTTGCCTCTGTCCCAGGTGTCTTGCTTCTGCTGACATCCATAAAAGAGCAGCAGATGAGGGCACGTTTGTGAGCAGAGCAACACCCTGAGGCCCTCTTGCCACCTGCCCGCACTTACCAAGATGGCCGGGGGCCCCCGGGAATCCTGTTTGCCCGGGCCCTCCTGGAGCGCCTCTTGCACAGGAAGTGCCCGGCGGACCTGGGACTCCTGGAAACCCAGCTCTCCCCTCTGCGCCTTCGGGACCTTTGAGGCCTGGGAATCCCGGCATGCCAGGCGGCCCTGCAGTGAAACAGGGCATCAAACTACTTAGATGGCCTACATCTAAGTGTGGGGGCATATCCAGGCCCTATGGGAACAGAGCGATCCTGACTCAGAACTTGCAGGAGATAAGTCTCTGAATGGACTTTCTTATAGGACAGCAGTAAGCTCCGAATGAATGGGCAAAGTGTGCTCTCCTGAGTTACCTGGTAAGGTTATGTAGACATCAGAGAAGTTGTGCATGCAAATTAAAAAACCAGGTAATTCCTCCTGATTTGAATTAACCTCTAACTTTGCAGCAGACTTGTAAAATCTCCATAATATTTCCAAATCCAGTTTGCACTGCGTGAATGTGGATTTTGCAAGATACCTCATCACTCAAATTCTCAAATTACTATTTATTGGAAAACCAGTATCATAATCTTCAGAGAGAAAAATAATCCCTGATAAATAAACAAATCCCTGATAAATCCACCTCCTCATTTAAACATCTATTTTATTTTTCCATGTTTTCATTGGATTGGGGGGTCATACACTTACATTTTCGTAGCACAAATTCAATTGTTAAATTATTTCACATTACAAAATAATCTGCAAATGTTTTGCATGTTGTTGTAATTTTAAAAGATATAAATTTAATTGCTAATAGGTGAAGAGAGAGAATTGTTTAATTCTCTTCATTGTTTCCTTTATTGTGGATAATAATACAAGAGTATTTTCATATTTATAATCTTTATCTTCTGTTGAACACTTGCTGTAAATAATTTGCACAAGAGAGATAGCGAAATCACTGGGTCAAAAATTATTTTCATTGAGTCACATTAGTATTATCTTGTCACTTTCCAATTAGTTGGGGTTTTGCATATGAATATCTTGCTTGCAAATTACGGAGTGAACTCACCCAGGACAAAGAGTGTGGCTCACTCCCCTCCTCTGGGGTCTCTAAGAAACACTGGCCCTTCCCATGGTAGAAAAGAATCAGATCAGTGTCTATAAAAGTCTGCTCAGGGGTCCTCTCAGGGTCACCATCACCAAAGGGCTAATATTCCCACTGGACTGATGGGTCCCACTGATTCTCATGTCCTGAATCACAATTCCTGAGATGGGGACACAGAGGTGTGATCCTAGTGACACCCCCTCCATCAACCCCCCACCCCCACGCCCCCAGGTCATTTTTTAAGTACATTAAAATCTGAATGTCTCTGCAGGAGACCCTGGAGGTTCCTGATGACTTCAGAAAAGGATGTGAATTAGTGCGCCTCTGTCTATCCTTCCATTCTGAGACTGGCTGCCCCATTTGCAACCCCTGCTGGGATGAAAGTCCTTGCATCCTGTCACCTATCCCCCAAATGCAACTTGTCTACAGGGCTCAGCTGCAGTCCAGCTCTCTGGGGAGTTTTCTCTGAACTCCAGCCCACGCTGCGCTGCCCTCTGGCTCCTCTGCTCCTCCAGTCTGGCTTGTCCTCCTTCACCTGGCAGCCGCAGGGGGCAAGTTTCAGACTCGCTGCTCCTTGGTGCCAACAAACCATCCTGACTCCAGGAAAGCGGGTAGGTGCCCCCAGCTGCTGACTCAAATCGAGGCAGCCAAGTCCCAGCGACCCGCGCTGGGTTTGAAAGCAACTGATACCTTGTGAGGGCAACCCTGAGGGTCAGGTTATTTGAAATGTAGCCAGTGCCCATCCGGAGGGCTCCTGCAGTGACCTGTTCCAGGACTAACGGTTTCTTGCCCCACAGGGACGGTGCAGCCCTCGTACCTGCAGCCCCTGGCTGTCCGGCATCACCTTTGAGTCCCTTCAACCCGGGCGCTCCTGAATGACCCCTCTTTCCCGGGGGTCCCGGGTAGCCATATGCAGGCTGTCCTGGGATTCCTTTTTGACCATTTGCTCCAGGTGGTCCAGGAGAGCCTGGGGGGCCCCTCGGGGAGGATCCCTTTTCTCCTTCAAAGCCTGGGTCTCCCATGTCACCACGAAAACCTATTTAACAAAAAATGTTTTAGGTTTTTAAAATATTATTTAACTGTTAAATTCATTTTATTACAGGAACGTTGTTTCATAGCCTTCACTACAGAGGTTTCACGAGTCCACAGGCATGGACCCCACACGCGCATAAACCACAACTTTGATAAAAACCCTTTTAAGAATACTGGGCTGGGCACTCCACTGGGCACGCCCTGGTGGAGCAGCCATTGGACACACCCATATGTACCTAAGGTCCCAGGTTCGAGTCCCGGGGCCAGGAGAATAACCTAGTTGAACAACTACATACAATAAACAAAAATGCTTCCTCCTTCTCACTCTTCCTGCCTGCTCAGCTTCGTCCTGCCTGCACTTTTCCTTAAAAACAACAAAAAAGTAGGAGTATTTACAAAAATCAAGACAGATTAATAAGGAACGCTGTTTCTGCCACCTTTTGTAGGAAAGTATGTTGTAACTTCACTTTTCCTTTAATAAAAGCGGACGCTGTCTCTCTAGTTGCTTTCACTCTCGGGCGGCCCACCTGGATCGAGCGGCTTCTACCCCATTAGAGACCAGTAAGAGCCTGTATCACTTGTGACTTCGGGCAGAGGAGCCCTGGCTACTTGGAAAACGATCATCCCCTAAAAGTGGGCGAAACACAGCTAAAAGCACAACGTATCCAGAAAGATCATTTCCACATTAACCAGAGATCGTGGGGCCATTGGCTCACTAACATCACCCCCGTCAGAGGTCTAGAGACATTCATGGGGCAGGAAAACCACTGATGTACCTGCTGGTCCCGGTATGTCAGACGTTCCTGGTTTGCCTTGCTGGCCCTTTTGCCCATCAAAACACCGCCCAGGGGCGCCTGGAGGACCCGGGAACCCCTTCGGTCCTGGACGAAGACAGTGAAAGAGACTCCGTAAGACACACTCAAATGAGAACAGTATCAGCTGACTTTTGAAAAATCAGTGCTAAGGCTTTTTTAAAGCGTTTTCTGGTTTTTCTACGTAAAGGCGTTGCCCAGCCTGCTTTACGTGACCACCTTTGGTGCCGTGGGATTCAAATAAGCGAATCACAGAGGGATTTTGTTCAGGTGCTTTCTCAGAAACCGCAGGTAAGGGTTCTTCCTGGAGGTGTGTGCGGTGGGGGCGACCATTCTAAGGATCTCGGGTGGTTTTGCGTGCACGGCGTCAGATACAGATGTTCACGGACAGCCTGTCCTTGTGGGAGGAGGTGTCCGGTGTGTGGTCTTTGGAGAAAACGTCACCAGAGTAAAGGTCAAAAGTCCATTCCCCTGCATCTTATTGTGACTGCCCTTCGATGACACACACAGTCCCCAGGAGCCACAGCAACAGATTCTTGGAAACTTCAACTTCAAGTGAAATGACAATCGCGGGTCCTTAAACAACATCGTTTTGTCCAACAACAGCCAGGATGTCTTTTACTGATTAATGTCGTCATGAAGCAACGTTGAAAGAAATGACATTATTCAAAGACGTGCTGTATAGGCACAATGCATCTACAAAAGGAGTCGAATTTTTTTAAACTTTCTCTGATTTCTTCCTAGGAGTTAGTGCAGCTAAAATAACTTACAAATCATGGACTTCAAAGAAGGTCCAACTATCAGCTTCTCACTTGCGTTTTGACTGCCCTGGACGCTAAAGCTGCTGAAAGTAATCATAAATTCTTTTTACTCATCCATGACAGTGTAATCAGAGACATGAAAACCAATCATCCTGTCGGGTACAAATGGCCTCGAGGGGGATGAAAGCTACTTCCTCCACTCTGAGCTCGGCTTGGTCACGTGACTTTGGCCAATGGGACAACGACCGTGACGCATCTGAGACCACAGCTCATGGGCCATGCCGCGAACTGTGCCTGTAACCTGTGTCTGTCCTCTTGCGCTTCTATAATCACGTGAATAAAATAAGCTGGGACTCGCAGATCTGAACCAGACCTAGAGCCAAGGATGAGGTCCATAGAGACCCTCTTCTAAGAGGGTCTGAATCTTAACCAACCTGGAGACCCATGAAATTAAAAACAGATGTTTGGTACTGCAGTCTACTCAGATTGGGGGAAGTGACACAATGTTGGGGTGACAGAGGGCACCAGAGAGGCATGCATCATGGAACTTTTAAACACTGTAGTTCTGTAGGGGGAGAAAGGTCACCTTTAGTACTCATGTTACTACTTGATGGGTCAATTTAAATGAAGTCTGAATAGATAAGAAGAAGCAAGGCTAAATACCTTCTAGAGATTTGGGGTTTAATTTTGCTATAAACAAGTGATTGATTCTAATAAAGCATTTTCATGAAAGTATAGTCAATGACATAGATATGTGAACACTTTTCAGAAGTTCAGGTCTCTTAGAGGGCAAAATAGAGCAAAACTTACCACCAGTAAGTAAGCACATTTTTTAATTTTATTTTTGGGCACAGGAAAAGAAAGTTTCAAAGCTCTCAAAGGACAATTCACTTTTAACTGACATGTGATCAGATAGAGGTAAATACTGTGGCACGGAGATATGCACAGCTCATCTGGAGGGAACAAAAGAGCAGACTAGCGCCCCAATGTGGAAGACCGCAGACGACTTTTCCTACAGTCCTTCAAAGGTTCACGATGATTGGTATCCTAAGCAGTTGCCCAGGGATTTGCTACTGATTCGTCCATCTCGTTGGCTGCTTTGCTCTGGGCTGTGTAAGACAGTAACTGCTCACTGACCATACCTGAAGGTCCGTCAGCACCTGGAGGGCCTGGTCGTCCAGGGTAGGTTCCAGCACAAGGAATGGTATCACCTGGAATGAAGAACCTAAAGTGATTTCCACGTGCTGGATAGCCTCATGCAACATGAATCTTGATAAGTCAACGGGTATCTTTTCATGCCGTGTAAGTGGAATTCTAAGGCTTCCAAGTGTCAGAGAGCACTTAAACGACTTTCATTCTGACTTTCTAGAAAGATCTGTCCGGAAATGTGAACTCTCATGGTCAGAACAAGGGTAAACACAGGGCAATGAGAAAACTGCTGATACTAAGAGCTATCCATTGTCCCATCTAGAAAAATTCATGTGTTCATAGGCCCATGGATTTCTAAAACGATGGAAGCAGAATGGTGATGAATCATAAAATACTACCGGCATCTGACACTGAATTCAGAGGACTTGGCTCCCAGTTTACATGTGACACAAGGGCGCAAATGAAGAGACAAGCAAGACGGTGCAGCAGCCACGCTGACGGAGGGCCTGCCCTGGCTCAGCTGCTTCGGCTCTTTTGTCTCTTGCCTTTCCAGGACTCTGCAGTAGTTACTGTCATGTAATTGGTGAGGAAAATAACCCTAAAGCTGTGTCCCTGAGTTCCCTTCTGCTTTAAAGTGGATGGTGTCTCCTATATAATGAAACTTCATCTCCTGATATATTACTTCATGGGCTCTCAAATCAAAAGCATCTGAGATGAATACCAGTAACAGATCTTCTGCATCATGACCAATGATCTTGAATCTTATCGAATGCCAAGGTATTTGCCTTTCTATGTTGTCAAAGCATGAATCAGAGATAATATTTTATTCTAAACTTTCCCAATTAACTATGCAGCCCAAGGAACGTGTACATGTTACAAAGGGGAAAGAAAAAAGACCTCAAATAAATCTTTTTGCAACCGCTTAAAAAGTTTCCAGTTGCAATACTGCAAGTCACTTTATTATCTCAACTTCATATAACTCTCAACTCTATACGAAATCTCTTTTCCTCTGGAGATGCTTACAAATGGGTCTTCACGGACAATGATGCATTTGAAAATACGGTTGTGTTGGCATTTATTAAAATGCGCTGCATGATCTCCAAAGAGGATTTAAAAACAGACATTTTGAACACATACATGTCATTTCAATAAATCAGATTGTAGAAGTGGGGCCTGAGAAATGAATGAAAGGCAATATTGGGATGCCAAGCCAATAAAACGACAGAAACGTCTTGGCATTTGAAGGATCTGTTTTAAATACTGATCATGCTGCTGTGTTTGGATTTGACAACATTCAAGGCCTGAGCAGCGGCGGGTTGGAATTCTGCTCTGGCAGAGCTCAGAAGGCCCAGCAGAAAGGCTCACCCCAGCTCCCAGGGTCGCACTTGACATTCTGCCACATGACACACCCGGAGTTACCTTTCTGTCCCTTCAAGCCGTCAGGGCCCCTCTCCCCAGGATGGCCTGGAGCTCCCGGTGGTCCTCTCTCTCCTGGTCGACCAGGGAATCCCTGTCCTGGTCGCCCCTCGTCTCCTGTTCTGCCTGGGGGTCCTGGAGGGCCAGGAAACCCTTGACCTCCTGGCCGTGCGTCTTCATGATCCCCCTGAGAAGACATGCACCATGTGTCAGCGATCAGTCTTCTGAAGTCTGTGAGCGCAACGCACTCACTGACGCGGCCACACAAGCGCAGAAAGCCCACCATTCCAGAAGACAGGTCCTCACCGGCCAATGTCATTTGAAAGGATTAATTTTGACTCCTCTTCATAGTTTCCAGACCTATCTGCGTATTTTCATACATACATATGCTATTGGGGTGAGTGTGCTTTGCCTCAGATGCAGAAAGTTACGTGTGCTTTGTCTTTAATACACAACAAGAAATTTTACATAGAACCACTCTCGCATATCAGATCAAATCAAAGGAAAACATACATGAAAAGAGGGATGAGGCTGACAAATGGAATACATCCTTATATATTCACAGCTGCTTTTCTGCACTCTTAGGAGACGTTAGAAGGATAGATGACATGACCCTTCACGTCTGTGGCCAAAGGGCTGACAAGCCCTGCATAAGATTTTGACTTTGGGTTAATTGCCTCGTTCGGTTTCTCTGGAAGCATCATCGAAACTGGATGGCAATTGCATTAGTAGGAAACATGGCTTATGGCAACATCAGTCCCTGGTTGCAGACTTTGCACCTGGCCAAGAGGAACAATGTGGGTCCTCGTCGAGGCTACTGTAATGGCGAGTGCCTGCTGGGGTCCAGGCAAGTTGTGTGGGGGATGTGGAGACTTCTGTGGGCAATGCAGCTCTTGAGTCGGGGCTGCTCCCACTGCTGCCATTTGTGAAGCTCATCTACTTCAGCCCATCTGCATGCAGAGCCGCCAGGGTGTTAGCATATGAGAAATGCCCCACACTGGCCCTGTTGTTCTCCTTCTCAGTACCCTGATCCCCAAAGTGGTCTCTGATAGGCTTGTGGTTCCAGATCGCTTCAGGGAATCTAGGAAGACACACCCCCCAGCCCACGGCACTGTCAGTGGGTGGTGCAGACGTGCCTCTTCCAACTTCTTCTGCAGACAGACTTCGTGTTTCACAATTAGCCAGCCCGAGATGATAATTCAGTGACATTGGTTTGCATATGGTTTCTTAAATGGGAGAATGAATTAAAGAGAGATTACTAAGTCTAAAGTAGACATTATTCACAATACTTGACAAGAACCAAAAGACCGGAAACTATAAACACCACCTCGCTCGATTTCTGAGCTTCCGCCTCTCATTCCTATGTCGACGGGGTTCCTGAAAAGTCAGACCCTGGCCCTTCTCTGTTACCATACTCTCAGTGGCAGACAGCAGACCTTGTGGGTGGAGCACCTGCCTGTAGAATAAGGCAGACTGGGGTTTCATTCCTGTTTAGCCTACATGATTCATAGGTGACCTTAAGGAAGATAGCCCAGCCTCCATTTCCTTGCCTGGAGACAGAAGGAGAATTGCTCTTCGAAAGACAGCTGTTGTGAGTAAAAGATAAGTTTCTGTGACATGGTCAAGCATTCAAAGCTGTCCCACATAGCAAGCAACCTATGTAATGCATCACCTCGTGATTTTTTTCTTACGATCTTCATTACCAACACAGGATCTCCACACGAGCCCTGTTATGCAGAAAGAGAATTTATTCGTGGAGTCCTTATCAGCACGACATCCATTCCATGGACATGTGCTCACCCTTTCTTCTTGCTACTGCCCCAGCCCATGTGCATCTTGTCAGGGAACAGAACAGAAGGAATGTCAGCAC
Organism: Solenodon paradoxus; assembly: GCA_004363575.1. Lineage (NCBI taxonomy): Eukaryota > Metazoa > Chordata > Mammalia > Eulipotyphla > Solenodontidae > Solenodon > Solenodon paradoxus. The sequence goes on along the minus strand of RJWH01004557.1, from coordinate 58,227 downwards.
CGGATCTCCAGCCTCCATCCCACAGAGCCCACGGGCCAGATCTGAAGTCACTGGGGCGTTGTAGATTCCAGGGCCCCAGAAGGAAATCGGCACCGCAGAATGACACAAAGATTGGGGACAGAACGCTTTGCTATGACTAAACTACTGCTCCTCTGCAACTATACCTTGACCTTTGATGCCAGTTCCCTCTCTGTGGCAGTGAATTAAAAGCGATGGTGATTTGGAGCATGCTGACACTTGACTGGATTACAGTTTTTTAAATGGAGAAGGGTAACTATAAAACTGCAAGGCCATTTGTATTCTGCAACATAGATATAGAAAAAGATACTGCTATTGATAGCTGATGGGCAAATATGTATGTGATTATATTTAAAAAATCATACAGATTGTATGTTTTAAAATTATTTTCTCAAAGACTATGATTTCTTTCATACTTTTCTGTATTTTCTAAAAGGTCTAGAATGAAAACATATTTGTTTTAAATTAGTATTCTTTACAAAAGATCACTTCTATAAAAATAAATAAATGCAATCAAGAAGTAGAAAATAGATGTGCTTGTGTGACCCTCTAAGGAAGTGAAAACACTTTTTTTAAAAATTGAAATGTTAAAACAGAAAAATGATACACACCGGGGGTCCTGGGTCCCCTCTCGCTCCATCACGTCCAGCCCAACCATGTGGTCCCTGCTGCCCCGGAAATCCTGGGGGCCCATCTGGGCCTCGTTGTCCTTTGCGCCCTGGGAACAGAGGCCAACAGATGGTGAAGCCCTTACCAACAGCGGGTGAAGTGGAAGTCAAAAAGCACTAAAGAGAAAGGCGATAATGTTGATCATTATGCAAGATAAAGCCAATGACCTTGACTCTCTACAGAACTGTAGAGATTCCTCTGAGTGTCTCAGTTAATTAAAGTCACACCATGCAAAAGTCAAAGGGGAGAATGAAGTGCCAAATCCAGTGAGTCTCTTGATATGGGAAATGTCCCTTCCCTATTCTAACAAGGAGTTGTATGTGGAGGCAGCCTCTTCCCTGCTTTTGTGATGCCAGTCACGGCCCTCCATGCCCTGGACAGAGTGAATGGTGCCAGGCTAATACAATTCTTGCTGAATTTGCTTTTCTAACTGGAGCTAAATAAAGTAGAGCTCTAGCTCATCTCTGGTTCTAAGAACTTGGAGCTGCCTGAGGGCATATGCCCACAGCCCAGAGAAAGCCAGTCTTGGACAGAAAAAGCAGATGACTCAATGAAAGATGCAGGAAGATGGGTGAGCCTCTCATGCTATTTGAGCCCCTGGATATCCCAGTGAAAACCCACACCAAACCTTTCACATGTCATATAGGATAAGTCACAATTTTTCTTGAGTGACTTCAAGTTGGGTTTCTGTCACTTACAACCAAAATATTCTTGATACTGCAAGATACTACCCTGCAATGAATAAACACTAGACAAATCAAAAGAAGTTGTGTGTCAAACCCAAAGTCACCATGACAGTGAAGATTTGAATATGTGACAAAAGGGGAATTTATGAGACTGAAGATTTGAGACTTAGTATTCACATGACTATGAAGGGCAGGGAATATTAGAAAAACAATACCATCACAATCTCAGTAATCCTGCATCTTGTTATTGAATTGATCTGTGGTCACACCAGGCAAATTAATGCAGGAGGCTAATTGACAGGTGACTCGTAAAACGGCAGCGATGTTTTACTCTCACCTTTAACTCTGGATACAATCATGTCACCCTTCTCCCCTTTGCTGCCAGGTTGTCCTGGGGCACCAGGTTTCCCCTTGGTGACAAATAAGAGGAAAAAATTAGTTTAATTCTGACGAGTCAAAAGTTCTTCACATTTGTGTATTTCATTCATCTTTCTTTCTAAGTCACCTGTTGCAGATTTTAATTGGGCACACTGGGCCTGGTCCTCCCTTCCAAGGTGGATTCTGTCTTACAAAGCTGAGGCTCTTTGACTAAAAGTAAAAGCTGATGGAATCTGAATAAGATCCATACCTGAGTCAATGGAAAGGTATCGATGTCATTTTTCCCGTGTTGGCAATGAACTATGGCCGTGTAAGATATCACTAGGGGAAGCGGGAGGAAGGATACATGGGCATTCTCTGTACTATTGCAGAAATTTTGTGAGTTGTAAAGTATCTTTTTCCTCAAAATAAAGATGTATAATTAAAAAACTGTAAACTTATCCTGGGCTCTGTAATGTAGAATTGGGAGGGGAAGGGGTGTTCACTACAAGAGTTTCCATGAGAGCTGAAGGTAGAGATTCACAGAGGAGTGTGTGATGAAAAATGCTGTGATGCTGTTGGAAGTTGATGAGCAAGAAAAGGAAAAATAAGAACCTTTGCTGTACTCAATGTATTCCCTTACTATACCCAATAAACTAACTCTGTCTGGTGGGCTCTTTTGACCTCAACATTGCTGTGACACCAGACTATTTGAGTCATGGTTTTGTGTTACATATTATTGAATATCAAGTCATGTTAAAAATCTGGAAACAGGCGATCTGTATATCATAATGCCCAAACATTTTATCAGGTATGTTTATAGAAAAAGTGTATATACTTTCTATATATACAGTGTGTGAATAGACAGACAGGTAAGTAGACGGATGGATGCTCTTAAGTTTACTTATTTGATGAACTCAATAATCAAGAAAGTTTCAAGAATTTGAAAAGATGTAAAAATGACTGAGCAAACCATTGGCTTTGCTCACACAAATGCCATCTTATCTTGCTTTTATATAATCTAACGATGTGTTAAGTCAGTTAATTATTTTAACTGGGTTCTGCTAGTTTGTAAGTAGTAAACTATAAGTTTATAAGGAGGTACCTTCAGAAATAAGCATCATAAATGAAAGTGAAGGAGAACCCCAAATATCTACAACAGATATACAAACTCAAGAGGATAAAATGCTTGGGAGCCATTTAATGTAGAGAAAACCTAGCCCCCCACACCACTCACCACTCCCTACAGTGTCACTAGTGGGGAAGCAGCATCACACATGAGACCATGACTATGAGACATCAAGAAGGCGGGTGGGCACATTCCTTAGATGAAATAGCTAAGTTGGGCAGGAAAGGAACTTTAGAAATCTTAAGGTGCTGGTAAGTCTGGAGTGTGGTTTTCATTCTTATTTTTCTATCTGTGATAAGCCATAAGTTGAAACAGGACGGGACAAAGGCGTACGGCATATGGCATCCAGTCCAACAGAGGCTAATGAAAACGCCCTGTTGATGGCCAATCAAAACAGAAGACTGTTCACATTGGTTCACTGGAACCAATTTCTCCCTGAGCAGAGAATATTAGAAGTGTGCTTGATAAATATGACCTTGGTATTCTAGAAGAATGGCTATCCCCTGGGAATCGGATGTTGAGTTTTAAGGAGTCAAATCATAGCTGAGTTGAGTTAATAAGAAAAAGACTAATCAATGCTGTCTTTGGACTTCACTAAAGACATTTTCTGAGAAGCTACAAAGTACCAGGCATCATTCCAAGTACCAAGTCCACAGCAGCTCGCACAACTGCCCTGTGTTCATGGCACCTAGATTCCTGGGAAGGGTTGAGCTGAAGAGATTCCTGGGACGAAGATCCCAGCCACTTTGAAGTCAAGAGTTATGGTTCACAATTCTAAGAAATCACTAATCAGAGGCTAAAACAGCAACACAATCCCAGTAACAGCAAAGCTTCCCTCTGTCAGGCCTGTACTAGCTGTTTTATAGCAGGTCAAGGTCAGGGATGCCCACTGCAGGCCGTACCCATGTGACGAAAGAGGTGGTGGACACAGTGGGAGCGAAGCCCAGACCTGAGGGCAGCCCCTCAGCTTCCGGCAGCCATGGGAATGTTTTGATCCTGTGTGAATGAACTTCCGATTTCTATAGGGCCGTCATAAATCCCAAACTAAAATTACACATGCAAACCTCATGAAGAGAAAACCAAACCCACTGGCAGGTCGGACTGTACCAACCCCAGCTTGTGAGTGTGGTTTGCTCTGCAGCTCCTCAAGGGCGGCGACCCTGGCCATCGTGCTCACTGACTTTATGCCTTACAGCTTCCAAAATCTATTACTGGGAGAGCATCCTGGGGCCTAGCTGTTCAGTTCACCAGGTGCAGTCCACATACATCCTCAGGTCCCCAGTTCAAGACTTGGGGCCCAGGAAAACAACCAAGATGAACATTTAAACAAAACAAAATGCTTCTTCCCCCTCAATATTTATATATCTTTTTGCTTACTCTCCTACATTCCTCCCTGCAGCTTTCCTTTCAAAAACAAATATATATATATGTATACATATACACACACACACACACACACACACACACACACACACACACACTGAATTGGACTTTTACCAACAAACCTGTAAGCAGACACTGTCATGTCCATGTTATAAATGAGCCTCCAGACTCAGAAAGACCACGAGCTCACCAGTATGAGACCTGGGATTTGAAGCTGGGTCCATGCCTCGTAAGCCACTGGCTTTGCACTGTCATGCCCTGGGAGGAAACCCTACCCCAGGGAGCACTCTAAGGTTAAGATGATAAACTCAAGACCTTGGCACAAACACAGAAAAAATGCATAGAACTTAAATCTACATAGAGTTTGCCCCTTTCCTACCAATCTGTGACTGCTGGGTCCAGAGACCGGCTGATGACAGAGGACAGACTTGAGGCGTCCCTCCTGCTCCCTCCTCTACGCGCCCCTCCCTGCTTTCCATTCATAGGGCCTGTTGTCTGAATCTGGTCCCTAACTGTGACCACAGTGCAGTGAATGTATGAAGAGAAGCCAGATGGGTGGACAAAACATGCACAGAACAAGGACACAGTGGTAAGTCCAGGAGCAAGAGAATTAAGTAAAATAATCCTGGATGAGAAGGCAATCCACATCAAAGATGTGATCCCTAAAAAGCAACTCAGTAAGAAGTCACAAATGTATTTTAGAACCAATAAAGTTTTCATCAAGAAAATGAAGCAGCCATGTGAAAAAATGACTCTGATAAAATGTTAACTTAAAAAGTTCCGGCAATAAAAGGCAAACGACTTAGTAACTGCATGTGGGCGCTTTCAACATGTATGCACGACGATCTCAGATTTCTGCTGGGTGGTCACTTCAAGTGTGACCAGGGCGGTACAAGGAGATCTTAATAGCATCCTCATGTGAGAGCCTTAGATCAGAAGCTGACTTTCATGAGAGGGTTTTGGAGCAAAGGAAAGATATTACACTGAAGCTCATGGTGCATTTCCAGGATGAAGCCTCTTAACTAGGAGACGGGAAGGCTGCCTCCAGCCTCCAGAGGAGTGCGGCCGTGGCTGGGGTTTGTGCTGGAGGATCAGCTGTGCCTCAGCTCTGCTTGTCTGCAACAGTCAACAGGTGAGAATGACAAGAAGTCCTTGTCTACTCGTGAGTACTGTCACCTGACCTTGGACAAATCCAATATTTATATCTCCAGCCTGGGCCTCTCAGCTGACTCCCTCACTTGAACACCACCCCACTGCCTACTAAATTATCTCCCCTTGCTTGTCTAATAGGATGTCAATTTAAAATGTCCCCAAGGGTGGTGCATCCTTCCCCCACCCTGCATCTGCTGTTTGCATTGACTTCCCCATTTTGGTTCCATCCATTACGTCTCTTCTTCTCGTGGTCCATGTCCAGTCTAAGAACCAATCAGTTGGCTCCATCTTCAAAATATATTCAGAATCTGATCTCCTTCTCCCATACCCAGTACCACCATTCACATATATCCTCCATCTTGCTTCATCTGGAGTACTGTAGCAATCACCCCGTTAATCTCTTCCCTTCTACCCTGTGCCCCATGGTCTGTTCTTAACAGAGCTACCAGAGTGATGCATTTACACCAACATCAGATTTGGTGTCTCTGAAAGATCTCTGCTAGTTACTCCACGTCCAGAGTATAAGCTCACGTCCACCGCCTACAGAGTCCCATGCTCTGCAACCCCACCCAACTTCCACATGTTTCTTTGGCCTCATGTCCTCCTGCTCTGCCCACTCAAGCCATACTAGGTGGTGATGGATTTATTGCCATTTTTCCATAGTGTCTATTAACTCTTCTAGCTGTGATGTGGTGTGTGTCTTCCCAACAGAACAGAGGCCCCAGGGGGAGAAACAGTGCTCTAGCTCCTGCTGTGTCCCTAGCACCTAGAACACAGTAGATGTTCAATAACTATAAGTCAAACAAAGGAAGGATGATTGCAAGAAAGTAGGTGATTTTTTGGTCATCAATATATTTATAAATTCAAAACATTATATATATATACATATATATATATGACTATACATTAGAAAGAGTTACACTTGAATTTGATCTCTGTCTCTGTTTAACTAGAAAGATTGTTACTGGTAAGAGCTACTCACTGGTGGCCCTGGAAATCCTTCAGCACCAGGAGGGCCTGGGTGTCCTTTTTCTCCAAGCCACCCAGGGAGCCCCCAGTCCCCCTTACTACCCTGCCTACCAGGAGGGCCTGGGGGGCCTGGGGGACCCTTGGGACAGAGCTTGCAGGCACAGAGCCCCTCATTTCCTAGACAGAAGGAAAAAGGCATCTTTGTCATCTTTCCAGAGTACAACTCCAATGAATAAAATCCCAACAGTGTGAACAAGAACAGAAGGGTCTGATGAGCACCATTCTTAAAACTTTGGACAATGTTAACATGAGAGGTGGGGCCTGGGCACAGTGGGGGTGGCGAGGTCTGGTCTAAGTCATTTCCAGACAGAGAGGTGTTTTGTGTTTTGATAAACACACCCTGACAAATTCTAGGGGGAACACCAATGTCTGTTTTTACCAATGAAACTTTAAAAATAAGAAAGTTTTTTAGGTAAAAAAGGGTAAAATCTCTTATTTTGGTCCCCTCTGAGGCAACAAAAACATTGACTAGAGCATAAACCTGGAGCATTTAAATCAATAAAATAATATGTGAAGAGGGATTATTTGTTTGCATTGTACATTACAATTTATAATTTTGGCTCTAATGTCTTCTTCTGTCATCAGGATTTTCAGTCTTTCAAACATATTTAAGGTCATCAAATTCCTCTGCTGAGTTTATGCTCTCAGACCCACCCAACTCAGTTGGTCAAAAAAAGCACAAGTTTCGTGCAGAGAAAGTCAACCACATTTGATGAGTGTGGGAGACAAAGGACAGAGGAAAACTGAAATAAAATATCCAAACTCCCTTATCTCTGCCTCTTTCAAGAAACCAAGAGCACTTTGCAAAAATGTCACCATTTTGAGGCAAATGTCACAGCACATAGTATCTTATTTATACTCTAAGATAGAAGAATTCTGTTTTAGGGGGTAACTGTTAATCACACCATGGACACATAGGAGGTGAAGTCCTCCCAGGGTAACTCAGGGAGAGTAACAAATCTCAATGAAATGCCACATTGTGCATTTCACAAATGCCTCAGAACCCTGTCTTCTAGAAATTCTGCCTTTGCTACATACTTGCCTTTTTCTCCTTTTGAGCCTCTTCTTCCCGGAGGGCCCATAATGCCTTTGCTTCCTGGCGGTCCCCGGTGCCCAGCACTACAATATATAACTTTATAGCAGGAAGGGGAGAAAGAATCACACAGTTTTTGTAAATATCTTCCGTAGAAAGAGTAGATGTGCCTCACTCACATACTCCCCTCAACCTCACTCACCCTTTTTCCCACTCCTTTCCAATGATTCTTTCTTTTTGGTATGGCATATGTACACAAACAGACCATGCAGTTGCTTCTGCTACCATACCCACTGGTAAAACCATCCTTAATCTCACCCCCAGTTTAAAGGGGTGCAGAGCAAGTAATAGGTAGCAAAACAAAAACAGATCAAGGGTATAGCAAAGATCTTTTTATTCCTCTTCAATGATCAATAATTAGCTAATAAAGAAAGCCTGACAAGATTTGTAGAAGCAAAATTTCAGCGATATCTGATTAAAGATGACAGATAAAATGAAAGCATTAAGTTTTTTGTTCTCCCCAAATTTCAGTAGGATAACAGTATAAGACTGGAATAAAATGTATCAGTCTGCAGACCAAACTTAAAGGGAAAGAAAAAAACGGCAAATAAAAAAACAAGGAAGAAGAAGAGGAAGAAGAGAGAGAGTAGAAAAAAGAGAGGAAATTTCCACAATAATGACAAAAGACAGTGTCTCAACAGCAGATTTAAAATGCTACATGACTTAATTTTAATGGGTCAAAAAGCTCCAGGAGAGATTTATGTAATATTGACAGAATATTTAGCAAGTTCCAACGTATTTGTTATTAGGGAATTCATATAATTCTAAGTCAGTGGAGGCTGAATTAGCAACTACTTGAAAAAGTATATTGAAAACCAAATAAACACAAAAACAAGACAACCGTTAACAAAACGTGCTGGACCAAAAATAATAGACACAATTATATGACTGAACTGGTGAATAGCATTTATATAACCGTTAAGTATAAACACTAAATATTTATTTAACCAAAATTATGATGACAAGTCTATTGTCCAATGAGCAGATATGGAGCTGGAGGTGGGGTGGGAAAAGAACCGAATTCGTCTTCAGTACAAGAAAGTCAGAGATAATGCTCAAACTGAAAGAGTAAAAGTTGAATGGTGGCCACTTGAGGCAAATAACAAGATCCATCTACTTGTGAGGAGATTATTGCCCCTGAGAAGGAAAGACGAGGAGAGGAGGCTGCCGCCATGACGTTTATCATAGACTTTGTAAGACTGTTTGACTTTCAATCCAGGTCCAGCCTTAACTCTGATGAAAAAGAATACCACTTACAAACAATAAAAATGAATCTATAAAATCTATCAGTACCTTACATTCTCAACCAAATATTTGCATAGACTTTGATGTGATCGTGCAACATTGGTTTACTTCTGTGGACTGAAGTCACATTGCATTATAACATCGCCTAAATTTTAAGTGAGTATCATTATAAATCAATGTATTACACTATGTTAAGTGTACCGCTGAAATATTTTGGTACCGTTAGTGACACTCATTTGAAATGTGCTGCTAGTATTAGTAACACTAACTTGGCTCGTGATGACTTTAAAATATATCCAGAAAGTCACCTTTTCTGGATGACAGTACAAATATCAAATACAACATCAATGCCAATGAGTGACGAGCACTTTACCATCTGATCCTGGAGGTCCCTGCAGCCCTGATGCCCCGGGCAACCCTGGGGGTCCCGGGGTCCCTGATTTTCCTGCAGCAGAGTCCGCTCTCCCGGGAATACCAGCTGCCCCTGCACATCCTGGATGACCGGGAGGACCTTGCGGCCCAGGGGCTCCCAACATGCCTCCAAGAGAAACCAAGAAAGAAAACCACATAAATTCTCAGAGCAAACTTCTGTGAAAAAGAAATAAAAATCAGTACATTCTTCCTTAGGCCATATAATATTTTAAAGAAAAAAAAATGTAGTTGAAAAATAACAGAAGAGCCCACTTCTCAACATGCCACACCTCCTTTGAAATAAGTACCACACATGTGAAAATAAACAGGCTTGGGAAATGAGATTTTCTTATCTTTTCCCCATTCTTTAAAGTGATTGGAAAATAAACACAGATTATATCATTAATTTTTTCCAATTATTCCACTTCGATAAGGTGGTAAAATAACCTGAATAAACATATTACCATATTTAGAAAACAGAAATATGGACTCGCATTATCATCTATGTAGGACAAAAAATACCATAACACTGTAGGTTTAGTGGGGATGCAGAGCAGTGTTGGATTTGAACCTGGTCTCTTCCTCTCCATCGCAGAAACTCAAGTAGGTTATTTAAGTTCCTAAATCCTCTATATGTACTTCACAGAGGTGTTTTGAGGACTAAATAAAATAATCCACCTAAGGAGCTTAGTGCAATATCTGGCAGTAGCACCTACTCAAGGAATGATTAGATTTGCACTATGTTCAGAGGAGGTCAAAGGGAACAATGCCAGCTAAATCCTGTTTCCCCTTGATAGCCTAACCCCTCTTGCTGGTGGCTTTGGCTAAAGATAGCTGGAGGCCTTCCTGTGAGAGTGATGACTCCTTGTGGCTTCTTCCTAAGCTTGCCTGGCTCCAAATCTTTCTGTGAAAGATGGTCAATTCAAAGATGGAGCCCATAGTAGTTCTTCCTCTCACACTCTTATAGAACCCTGATGCTCCTTTAGCAGAGGTGGATTGTCTGCCTTGGTTTGAATGTGGCAGGTTTTGTTTGGACCCGTGGAGAAAGACGGGAAGGCCACTACAAGGTTTCTAAGGCTGAATAATGAAATAGCTGAAACTCCTGAGACTGGGGTCCTAAGCTAATGTGGAAACGATCTCACTACTCAAAAGCCACCATATGGTAAAAGGAAGCCTAAATTAAGTACAGAGCTCACATAGAGGCCCTGAGACTCTACGAGAAATACAGCAAAGAGATGCCTGGCTGGTTTTCATGTTCCAGCTGTAACTGCTACAAAGTTGTAACCATTTGAAAATCCCTGATCTAGAATTTTAATTCCTGAATTCTGGAACCATAGAAAGAATGAAAGATAATATACTAAGAGTTGTAGTTTGAAGCCATTGGGTTTTGAGAAATTTTTTCAGCAGTAGACAACCAAACCCTTATCAGTCATCGATAGTAAGTCATGCTAGTTACAGTTTTCATTACTATGTGCCCATGTGCTTCACATGTATTTTCAAATATCTTTACTCCTCAAACAGCCTGCACAAAAAGCTCAGGTCAAACATGATTAATAATACCAGCTAGCTATCTCAGGCTGTATTTTAAGAAACATATACAGAGCTCTTCTTTCGACCTGCAGAAGAACTCAATTTTGCAGAAGAGTAAAATGATGAGAAAAGAGAAGATTGGTAAATGCCCAAAATGACATAGCTGCAAGTAGTGGGATCTGTAATGTTTTCAGTCCATGGTGTAGTCACATCACTATTACATTATACTAAGTGGCAAGGCTGGGGTTCAATGACAGGTGTCTAACTCCCAAACTCTGCTATGCCTTGGAAAATACTGTGGAGAATTCTAAAGTAAAAATAAAAGAAATATACACTGGTGTACTTGAAACAAAATGAAAACAGCCTCCATGGACTTGACTGCCATCTTTCCTTCACGTCATTCCCGAGACCTGACTCAGTATCTCTACAATCAGATTCAGACCACCTGTTGTTCTGTCCCCATGCCAGAGTGACTGCTCAACCACCTTCCAACAGGGAGACCAGGGTACAATGAAAGGCGTGTTAACAGCTGTGACCACAGTTTCTGGAGCATGAAATCAATCACATGGTGGCCAGTATTGAAAAAAAATATTTAATGGAATACAAAATACCCATCATATCCCAAAAGTCTTATTTTGTGTGAATGTGGATACCTACCTATATGTGTACTGTAATAAAAATACAATATAAAATATATTTCTTACTGTGGATTTTAGTCAAGATTTGAAAGCCATGAGTTCATTATTTTTTTAAAAAAGACTGACAGAATTAAAGACTTCCTATGGTATTTGGTCTGAAGCTCCTAGAGACATGAGTCACTTCTATTGGGTCTAGATTGTAATCTACTAGAGGCATTATTTTTTTTCAACACACTTCAAAGACAAAATCTAAAACCAGAGTGTGAAAGAGTACTCTGTGATTTCAATAGTTCTGGGCTAATTAAGTCTACACTATCTAAAGAGTAAATGGGCTAAACGAAGTTTCACTACCTTTATGGTCATCAGATTCTACAAGGAAAAAGTTCAGTTCATGGAAAAATAAATAAGAACTTCGTAGTTAATGATTGAATGTCTCAGGAAACTTCTAACTCCTCAATAAATATGAGCTATGGACTGCTTAAAATTACATTTATTCAAGATTTTTTTTCTCTTCACATGTTTAATCAGTTCTCCTGGGCTCACAGAATACAAATATTCCCTAAACTTTGATTCCTAATTTACCAGGAATATAACCAGCATAGCACTTGAAGAAATTCAAAGTTCTTAGATCCATAGGATTCTTTCTCAGGCTCTTCCTCAAATGTACCATGAGCTATGGAGTTTTGTTTTGTTTGTTTTAGGGGACAGGGAGAACTATTGTTTTTGCTTTTTTTTTTTAAACTAAGACTGAATCAAAATTTTGTTTTTAAATTCAGAAATTTTATTTCCACATTTCACATATGAGGTTTTAGTTTGGGCCTAAGTGGATGAACATGATTTTGACAAGTCAGTGAAGGAGTCTTCTAAGAGGGTGGAGAAACAGAAGAAACTCTAACCTCCCTGTGGTTTCCAAACCTTACCTGAATATGATAAACCTGAGGGGAGCCTATTATACATACGTATTTCTCCCCTGAGACGCTTACTGAATATTTCTGAGGTGTAGCCCAGGAAACTGGATTTCTTCCAAGTAAGTGATTAATTGATTTGAGCTCAGAGGTTCTTAACACTGACTGAACATTAAAAATGTGAGGGCACTTTTATAAGAGCAGATGCCTGTGCTCATTGACCAGAGTCGACATTCTCTGTCTGGGGAAGACACTGTCATCAGTATTATTTTAATGTTTGCAAGGTGATTTCAATACCAGTTGGGGCTGAGAATGGCAGGTGTAGGCAAGGAGGTAGGAAACCTGCATGTTAAAGCTGGTAGAGTCGTACCTGCACAGGTTTCCCCTGTTCTACCCGAAGGCCCTGGAGGGCCCGGTAACCCAACAGCCCCCGTTTCTCCATAGTGGCCAGGGAGCCCTGGATCTCCTGGAGGACCTGCCAACGGTAATGACATATGTGAGTATGCAAATACATATAAACATATTAAAACTCATGTCCAACTGCTCTTTGAAAGGTTCGGTAGAGAACACCTTGGGGACTATTTGCCAAGTGTCGCCATATTGAAAATGCCCTAAGGTAGATTCAAACCACTCTGGCTGCCTTTCCTCTGCAGACACATCAGCTTTAAGTTGAGCTGCTTTTGTCATTGATGGAGGTCATCCTTTTCTGGGAGGGAGTAATCGGGTAAGTGTTAATCAAGTGGTTTTACACATCTGTTAATGACTTAAACACAAAACCAAACCAAACCAACTACTTCCTGAAAAGGGACATAACAAAAATCTCTGGGTACTATTCACATGCGAGAATAAAATTTGATGTCTTATGTTGATAGAAATGAACCAAGATGCACATCTCTACCTGCCCCTGTATAATTGTAGGTTTGCTGGTTCAGACTCGCCTGTGAGAGGCATTCACATCCCATTTCAGCATCATTTCTAGAGGAACTGAACAGACCACAAACCTTTAAGTGGAAAAGGCGGAGTTGTCAAAACGCCGGGTGGTCCTGGGCGTCCTCGGTCTCCTAGATCCCCCTGAAAACATTCATTTATTCACTTCTCTTAGAAATATGAATATTTTCTCATGCTGCCTGGCACTGCAGAAATACCAGAAAGACCACGAGTGCATCCAAAGAAGAACTAAAGATGGCAGGCTGACTAGAGAAGTGAATGGTTTATGAGTTCCAGGCAGAGCAAAGGCATCTTACATCTGAACTATAAGCGAAGGACAAGCGTCAAAGTTCTCATGGAAGAAAAAAATGAACTCCAATAAAAGTATTCCATTCCCATACATCTGATGCGTCTGAAGATAAGACATCTCATAAATTTACTATGAACACTTAATGAACTTGGCACTCAAGGACAAGGAGCTTATTCACTGAGAAGATCTCCATATCTTTTTAATGGCGAATATTATTTCTCTAAATGGGGTCCACTTAATGCCACCCTGGCTAGTCCTGAGCAAATGTGGACAGTGTAGTCACAGACGTCACAAAGAAAGGAAAAGGCAGTGGTGGCAACTGCAGAGAGCTCTCCCTGCCTTCCTCTGCTGGTATTTGTGATGCAGTATGGTCTCCATGGAATTTTTGAAATTTTCATTATTATTCACCCGCCAAAGGATCATTTCTTAAATGTAAATGTAACCATTACAACATGATTAAAATAACATAAACAAAATTAGCTCTCAAACGTCATATTTCTCCAATGATGCTTTGAAATTTTTCAAAAATAAATGAGATAATAAAGAAATAGAGAATTTTTACAGACTGTACTTAACTAGGCTTGGTTTTGTTTTGTTTTGTTTTACCTTTAAGCCAGGAAATCCAAATGGCCCAGGATCTCCAGGAATTCCTGGCTCCCCCTACAAATAATCATAAATAGGTCATTTTTTAAAGGTGTTTAGGGAGCAAATGCTCTCATCTTGTTTAATTTGAATGACACATGCTGATGGAGAGTCTGTTGGGTTGTATCAGAGAAATCATATTTTTGTGCTTTAGTTTTAGCAATCACACTAAATAGTGCAAGTTATACAATGAATGTAGCTTGCTTTCCAGCTGAGGTGTTTGTGTTTGCAAGACTACAACTGTTGAATGATACCACAGGCCATTCATCCCTGAAAATGCATTCATTCTCTTCAGGATGGTGAACAATTTACCTTGAATCCTGGGAAACCCGGAGATCCGTGAGAACCAGGATCACCCTAATAAATTCACAAAAATCCACATAAACAGAATGAACTCAAAATGCATAAAACCAGGCATCATATTTCACTTTAGGAGACTGCTCCATGGATATTTAATTGCATCTGTCAGAGCAGTTGAGTAAAAAGAAATACATATAAAACAGAATCTGTTTTTTATATGATTTATGATTTGAGCCGATCTTCAGTCTTCTTTCCAAAAAAATTGTGTCTTTGCCAGTGTTTTAAATGGAGAACATATTTTGTTGGTGGTGCTTTTCATTTGAATGTATTTAACTTAATGTTGGCTCTGGGTTAAATATCTTTGAAATCATTGCAGTATAATATGTCAAGATTAAGAGTTACGTGTGCATTACCAACCATCAGAATGAGCCTGGAAGCCAGTGGTGTTCATTAAGAACTAAGTCTAACACCGAATCTCAGCGCCCACACCCGCCAGGACGTGGTCTCCGCAGGACTCTGAAAGGGGCTCCCATGGGTGACCTGAGTGATGGCTGAGGCCCAATAATGTGCTTGCTCTTGGCTCTGGCCCCAAGCTCAGTACCTCAATGAATCACACAGACTTCAGTGAACCATTCTGAACTATCCCATTGACATCAAGCCAGGCAGAAAACGACACAGTCCTGCTACTTCCCAACAACTGCATCTTCTGTTTGTTTTATCTGAATCTCATCAATGGGTGGGATCTGCTGGATATTTACGTATTATACAATTGTTGTCTGAAGTATACTGTGCCTGCTTGAGATAGTCTCCATTTTGGGGCTTTGGGAAATACTAATACAATCTTCTGAAAATGGAAGAGAAAAAGTCTCTGAACTTAAGGACAGAATGAATGAGCCTTACCCGAGGTCCTGGGAACCCAGGAATGCCTTTCTCGCCTTTTGTCCCAATACCAGGTTTTCCCTTAAAGAGAGAATGACATTCAGAGGCAGTCAATTAGCAATATTTCAGAAAGATACCATGTAAAAACAAAATGAGAAATGAAGATCATTGCCAGCAGCTTGAAAAAAGCTTTGGAGTAAACACCCTCCAGGATTATGATAAAATAGTAAAATCTAAAAAAAACTAAAAATATATATTAGCTCTTAAAGCAATGATAAAGATCATGTGAAACTATATTTTGAATTAAGAGAGCACATCATACAAAGTTTTAAAAAATGATACTGGCATGCCCTGGTGACTCCAGATTTGAGACCTGAGGTTGGAGGAAAGAGCCAAAACAAAGAAATAAAAGTGTTTCTTTCCTTCTAAATGTTAGTTAAAAAATTAAAACTTAAGAGGCAATTAAATAAAGTACCTTGGGTCCTGGCGGTCCTGGCTGTCCGATCATTCCTGGCATCCCTCTCATCCCCTAAGAACCACAAGAAATACAATCTGATTTATTCTTATTCACATAGTGAATTCCCTTACATTCGGAATTACCTCCATCAACAACCTTTTCATTAAGTTTTTAAATAAGTGATTTCTTTTCAACTCTCACTAATCAGTATCAAAAACCCAAACCAGTGACCTTAGGAGCCTGGAGTTACTCAAACCAGTTCTCCGTTGGAGATGTAGCCTCGAGGGGCACAGGTGGGCCATGAGGACCAGCTTGCAGAGGTGATCTGGGAAAGTGGCTGTGAGATCAGGGCTCCTTATGAGCCAGGGAGTGCAGCTGAATCCCGTACCTGAATGTCGACACAGAATCTGCACAGGGTATCAGTGACATGTCAGCCAGATGCTGACAGAAGGAGTAATATTTGCCAAATGTCTCTTACTGACCTGGGTGTCAGCATCGGTTACCTTTTCAATTATCATAACATCGAAAGGATAGCTAGACTTCAGGGGTCTTTGCAGCCCACAAACCAGAGAGTATTAATGGAGACCCGTGTGCTGGCTGTCATCAGAGTGCAGCAGCACAGGTTAGCTGCCAGGTCAAATGGTAACTATCTAATGTCCATTTTTCAGTTCTGTATAATGGGGACAAATAGTAGTAGCAACCTGTAAGATTGCTTTGGGATGAATACACTGTAGTTGTCCAGCATTTTCATGCATAGGTAGATATTCAGAAGATGTCAGCAATTATTACTATACCGAGGTAACGTGTAGACTTGGGATTTACCTTTTCTCCTTTATGGAGACAAAAATCCGGTGGCTGGACCAATAAGGTGGGTCCAGGAGAGCCTTGTGGGCCAACCTCACCCTTTAAAAAAAAATCAAGGTAACAGAAAACTTATATTATATATTAATATGTTACAACTGTATTGTATAATAAAGTCACCCATCTATTATGATGCAATGCTTAGAATCTTGTGTACCAAGGAGTTAAAATAAAAATCATGGCAAATATATCATTTAATTTAAAATATGTATTACTTTTCATAAGCAATACATACTTATATGTACTTAGGTTAAAAGTAAATTTAAAAAATAACAATGATTCCTAACCCTGCCATCAGAGGTAATCTCTAATAAAACTTTGGTATAGTTCTTTGTGGTGTGTGTGTGCTTGTGTGTATGTGTGAATACATGTATAAATATGTGAATATGTATGTACATATGCACATACATGCAATGTGTGCCTAAAGGGTACAGTAAAAATAATTTTAAATACATTATAATCAGAAGAATACCATATACTAACCTAATTTAAAATATAGACTATATATCTTCACATATTATTAAACATTTTTAATTTTCAAGAATTTTCTATCTTTCATTTATAATACATTTCTGCACATTTTTATTACATTTGAAATTGTTCAAATGCCTGATTTTTAATGCCTATACAACAATCTATCAGGCACATACTATCTTTATTAAGCCATTCACTCTGGTTAGATTTGGGTTATTTCTAACTTATTTTCAATAGCATTTTTAATGATCTGTATAAAATAATTGATCTCATTTTTTCATTTATGCCATTTAGAGATGCTATTCTCTTGGAAAAGAAAATGTCCCTTGAATTGGTTTTGGCACATACAGTCATAAATTCTCACCCTTAATTAGAAGATAATTACTTTGCACTTCTCGAAATATTTCTATTATTCCCCACTGAGGATTATCTCCTCTCCTGTGTGACAGTCAAGAACAGGTGGAAGAACAGCTCACCTGCTCTTGCAATGTAGGTTCTTAATGGCTATGTTGCTTTGGGCACGTTCCTTAAAATCTCTCTTCTACCTACTTTTCTTAGTTCCTCTAAATTTTATCTTCCTTTACAATGAAATGGGTATTAAAATACTGACTACCTCAATGTATTAATTTATCCAATAGATGACACACATCACATGCTCACTATTTACTATGTGGAGTGGCACGAAGTAAATTCTCAAATATATAATTTTCAGGACCATTCGTATTTATGATAAGTGAGATCTTTAGGAGAAGAAACTTTCAAATTTATATGAATAATACAACTAAGAAGTCAACCCCTACTAAACTTGAGAAACTATAGAAGAACAAAGAGGTTAAGAATAGTGGGTGTTAGGTTTTTTCCCTAATACAGTGTTGGTGCAATATCTAGAGATACCTGCTGCATGAACAAGTGATTTAAAATGAATAAACACCACATGAGTAAATTCGTAATATGCACTTGTGAAGATAAACAGTATTCTTGTAGCTGGAATAAGCTGAAACAAAACCCTTAAGGACTGACAAACAAGTCATGCTTCTGATTTGCTCATATAATAAAAGCATCAGAGATTCATTTTACTCAAAGTACAAAGAGATTTAATTATGAAGAAGAAAATGGAAATGATCTATAATCACATCACCCTGGAAAAATGAGTAACAATCATTTAGGGCACTGTTTCTTAAAATGGGGTGGGCAAATATGTCGTGGAACATGAGAGTGCTGCATCACAATTTCAAAATTGTTTGCATTCATCTGACAATCCAAAGGAATTTAAACAGGCCTATTTTGGTGAATTTGAACACTCACCTCATAACCAACTCTCTCCCTATTATTTTTGCCTCAGATTGTGTTGCTGCTGAGCGCCCTCTGCTGATCAGTATGTGAATACCCATAATGCAGTGTTTCTAAGACTAGCAGGCATGGCTTCTAGGACTTTGCAAAACATTCTCTGGGGTCCATGACATCTCAAGTTTGAACAATGATGTTTTAGTGTATTTTCTTTCAGTCCTTTCTCTAAGTTAGCACTTCTCAAGCAAGGGGCTGGAATCATGGGACATGCTGTTCCCCTGGACATTTGACAAAGTCCTGTCTAGTCGGGAAGGAAAGGGGTGTTTGTGGCCTCTAGTATGGGGTGGAGACCAGGTTAATGCCGAACACCCTGCAGTGCCCAGGGGTGCCGCCACCACCGTGAAATACAGGCATGTCAGGCTGACAACTCCTGTTCAAACTGTAGATTTCAACATTATGTTGTGTTCGTAAAAAGTTGCGCCTACACTTTCGTAAGCTATACTTTCTGCTCAGCGTTATATCAGAAACATGTACCTCTTCATGAAGTCTTCCAACGTTTCTGCCAAGCGTGCCATTCTGTTAAGCGGTTGTACCAAAACTTGCCCAATTGCCCGAGACTGCTTGGACACTGGGGCTCTGATCGGTCTTACTGCTCCCACACCGAGCACCGACCCTCGCTTGGCAGAGAGTGTTCAATATCTCTCTGCCCACCGTGGTTGACAGCGCCCCCCCGCCCCACCTGTTATCCAGTCAGATTGTTTCCAAGCAAGCTGCCATTTTAACAAACTTCTGGAAAGCCTGCTCATGCTAAGTTATTGCTACAGCAAAAAAGACTGCGGGCATGGGGAGGTAGGGGAGGGTGGAGATGTGGGCGGAGGCAGGGGTGATTGAGTGGTTAAATGCTTTTAGTTCCAGTTACTTGTACTTTTATCTATGGGTGAGTTTATTTATAGAGTTTAGGGTTCAGATGACATCTGTGATATTAAGCCAGACACATCAGTAATTCAACAAATGATTTATCTGAATATAATATATCATCAGAAATGTTCAGTCTCTTTTTTAGTAAGGTGGAATGTGTCTGATAAATTAACTTGAATCGAATGTTTGATTGTGTCAGAACTGCTATTTCATAGTCATGGGTAATTATTTAGTAATGATAAATGTTCAACTTTTGCACTGTTGGTGAGAGTGCAAATTGGTACAGCCCCTATGAAAACAGTTTGGAGATTCCTCAAAAAACTGCAGATGGAAATCCCATAGGATCCCATCACTCCAAAAGATACAAAACACCCATCCACAGAGATGTATGTATCCCCATGTTTATTGCAGCTCTGTTCACAATGGCTAAGAACTGGAAACTACCTAAGTGTCCAAGGTCAGATGAATGAATAAAGAAGATGTGGTGCATATATACAATGGAACACTACACAGCCCTTAGAAGAGATGAAACCTTGTTACCTTGTTATCTGGATCAACATGGAGGGACCTAAGTGAAATAAGTCAAAAGAAGAAAGATAGATACCAGATGACCTCACTCATAGGTGGAATGTGAATAGACCAAACAAATGAACAGATAAACATAACCAACGTTGAAACATCTGCAACAAATCTGAGGTTACCAATAGGGAGTGCAGTGGGCAGGGGCACATGGTGGCGGAGCCCAGTTGACAATGGGGACGAACACTTGGTGATGTGGTTGGAGGGCACAGTGTGTGGACCTATATCTAAGAAATGGGGAACCTATACAGAGGAAGTTATTCTGATGTGTAGAATAATTATTACAATAAAACAAATTTAAAAAGAAAGAGAGATGTTGAGTCATCAAGTCGTGCAGACTAGAAAATGAACACCACTAAATGGTCATCAGAGCAGCCTCCTCACTGGGCAGCATATCACGTTAACACCTGTTCCTCCAGTCAAGGTGGGTGCTTACCGGGTCTCCCATTTGCCCTTTTACTCCTACGCCAGGATTACCCTGGAAGAAAGAGAAAAAAAACAAAGTGCCTTTGAGTCTCAAAGTAATAAGTACAAATAAGTAAGACTCTGAGTAAGCACTTTGTTGATGCTTATTGGTTAGATGCTTTGGGAAATCTATTAGAGAGAAGAGACAGAAGTCTGACCAATACCAGGTATCATTTCTTGTACGCGGGCTTTATTTGTGCGTCTTGCTCCGTCTGCCTACCTTGAAACCTGGAGCCCCAGGATGGCCGGGACGTCCCTAAATCAAGGGCAAGAACACACAAAACAATGATTAGTCACAGAAACCAGAATGTGTGTCCATGTTGGTTGCCCCAAGTTCCTCTTTAGAAAACTCTTATTTTAAAGCATTCTCCAAGGACTTCCTGGCATGACTGGGGCACCTGCACCCACCCCAGGAAGACCAGTGCTCCCCAGGAAGGGCAGGCATCCTGACACGCTTATTTATCACGTTATAGCTCTTGGAAACCCACCTGTCCTTGACCCAAGATATAATTTTGCCCTTTTGTTTCACTTAAACATCAGGGCCAGAGAGACAGGGGCCAGGAGAGGCGGTGCCCTGGTTTCTGGTCTGTGGAAATTTAGAGCTGCTTGGTACTTTCCAGTTTTTGTTGGTTTATGGAAGGCTTTGTTTGTTTGGTTTAGTTTTTTTCTTTTCAGTGGCCCCTTGCACTGCTCAGTGCTTAAATAATAAGGGTCCCGGCTCAAGGCGCCTTTGAATGAGCCCTCCGGGAAACTGTCCATTTCTCTGCCTCCTCCTGCATTGGTGCGGCTGCTGGTGCTTTGCTCCCCAGACAAGGAAATCTACAAACGTGCTATAAGGGCGAGGCTGACTGCTAAGCAAGCTTCCTCAGGGGACGCACTGACACCTTTTGTAACTTGTGTTGTAGTGGTTTCTGATTTCAGTGATCTGCAGTAGCCAAGGAAGGGGAGGCAGAGAGGAAGGGGAAGACTGAATGGAACATGACCCCTCAGAAGGATTGAAGCACTGCCTGGAGGATACCAGCTAAAATGCCCTTCTCTTCAGACTCCTGGTGTGATAGCCGGGAGTCCTGTCCTCCATGCTGTCACCTTTATGAATAACCTTTAATAAACCTCATTTGAGAGACAGCCTGACTGCCGAGTAATTTATATTATGCAAGAGTCCAAGGACTCACAGGGGCCTCTCTGATCTGTATAACATCTGGGCGTTAGAGGAACAGAATCATGGGGGCCGTACTTACTGGGAAGCCTGGCTCTCCTGGGTAGCCCATTGGGCCCGCTGGGCCTCTTGCACCCCTAGATCCCTAAACGTGAGAGAACATCAGTGCAATGTTACCACGACCACAATCATCACTCAAAGTAAGAGCTGCACATAATCCCAGGGAGACAAAACCTCCAAAGAAACCAGTCCCAGACACATGAGTCCTGCTGGAACATCTTCAATAGCAGCTCTGACATGGCATTTGAAGGACACTGGGTCAGAAGGTAGCAGTTTACTGGTAGGTGACAGAATCCTACCTTTAGGATTCAGTGAAAACCCTGAGATTCAATCTAGTTATTTACAAATAAGTCTTGCAATGGCAGAAGCAGAGAACAAGGAAGATGTGTTACCAGCTACTCCAAAATTCCCCGTGTGCTACAGTTTTGATGTGCATAAGAATGCTTTAAAAATGTTGCGATTAATCAAAATTAACATATTCATGTATTTATACTCTTTGACATCTTTTTACACGTGCCCTATGAGATCAATGTAATGGAAATGTTCCCAATTCAAGATCAAAGATAAACAGTTTTCTGCAACATGTAAGTCGTGACAAAATTGCACACACGTTTTCGGGCAGTCCTGGACGTGTGGAGAGAGGTTGGTTCTCTGTTCTCTCATTGACATGACCACATTAAATGATATGTGTGTGTGAGTGTGTGTGTGTGTGTGCGCGTATGTATGAAATCGCTCTTGTCAGGAGGATGAATCAGCAATATCATGGTATCTTGTTGATTGCTTAGAACCTTGCTTGTCATGCAATAAGGAAAGCAATATGGGTGAGTAATCCTGTCTGCCATCAGAAGTTATCAGGCAAAATTATAGATTAAGTATCGGAAGCAAATGCTTTCAGCGTTAAGCTTGCAAACACTGATCAGTTGGACAGACTACTATAATCATTGGATTATACATTTCAGGGAGATGAAGATGGGGCAAAAGATTGATTCTAATACACAGCTCCTGACCCAGCAGGCAAAATCATCAACTTGACATACATTACTTATGTCGTTTCTGAACATATGTCTCTTCCTGAATCCTAAGTGACCATGAATAGCTGAGCAAAATAAGTGATTATTAAAAGGTAGAAGAGGAAGATCGCTGAGATTTAAGGACAGCTTCATGTATGTACCACCTTAGAGTCACACTGGGCCTCATGCTTCATTTAATTCTCCGTGGTCACTGTGTTGACATTCATATTTTTTGAACAGAAGTCCTCTGTTTCACTTTGCAATGGACCCTGCCAATTATGCAGCCAATCCTGCTAGGATATAAACCAAGATGGATCACACATTGTCAGACTCAAGAAGAACATGGTCCACTCAAAGACTTACTGGCAAGCCAGGAGGTCCAGGGTTCCCTCTCTCTCCCTGTAATAATAATGATACAGTTTTCTAAGAGAATATACCATTTCTCTAAAGCACACATGATAGACATTCCCACCAGCAATGCACGAGGGTTCCATTTCTCCCCATAATTGCCAACAGTTATTATTTCCTTTTACTACAATAGCCATCTAAATGGGTACAAAGTGGATACAGGCTCTTGAGAACATTGTTTATCAAAACTTATTGATCTTCAGACCACTTGCGTTAGGGATCCTCTGCTTCTCTTTAGGAGAAATCATTCTCAGTATCCATCTCCCATTCTTTCTCACTTACTCTCTCTTGCACAGTTACAAAAAGTGCTCATCACTGATATTGTATAATGCATTATAGTTTACAATGTGTTATCATATAAATTATTAAAACAGATTGTCCTAATGTTCGTGCCAGGGAAAAATGTCAGGAGATATCATCTGGGTGAGGGAAGTGCTCCTGATACCTCATGGACAGTGTCCAATAGAGAAGGCTCAACATCCTACAAGGCACACGTCAGCCCTATGAAAAATGGTTCTCTGGCCCCAAATGTCAAGAGTGCCCAGATGGAGACACCCTGAAATAAATATATCCATTGCATCTCTGTAAAAATAGTTGGGAGTTTCTAGAATTGTATAGCCATAGCAACTAAAGCCAAGTGCCTTCACACAAGAAATATGGTGCCATCCCAAAGGGTCCAGGTCATGTTAAAAACCAGCATTCTCAGAGGAGGTGGTATACATATTCATGGGCTGCTACTTATCTATTGTTTAAAAAGATTAAAAAAAAAAAAACTTGCCTTATGTGACAACTTGAAAGAACTTGAGGTGATTTTTCTAAGCAAAATACATCAATAAAAGAAAAATACCCAATTGCTTCACTCATTGGTGGAATAGAAAGAAACGAAGCACATGAACTAACAAAATAGAGCGATGCTCCTAATTCTGGAATCACATTGATGGTTACCAGAGTGGGGAAAGGGAAGGAAGAGGGAATATGGGTGGAAGAGGTCAGCTTGTTAGTTTGAGGACACGAACTCTGGTGATGGGTGAGGTGGGACAGACACACAACTG
The DNA here is from genome assembly GCA_004363575.1 of Solenodon paradoxus. Classification (NCBI taxonomy): domain Eukaryota; kingdom Metazoa; phylum Chordata; class Mammalia; order Eulipotyphla; family Solenodontidae; genus Solenodon; species Solenodon paradoxus. Next base: position 34,197 of record RJWH01004557.1, on the reverse strand, counting down.
AGGGGTAGGTCTATGCTCTTGGAACATACAGTGTTGTGAGCCAGTAGCATATTGATAAAAAAAAAAGTAAAAAAAAAATATTATGCTCAGGGTCTTTTTAAACAAAGTTTAAGTCAACCAGGTGTTTTCTTCATGGACGTATCTATATATACACACACACAAATGCTAAGCTATTCTGACCATAATGCTTACCTGAATACCTTTCATGGCACCAAAAATGAACACTGAATTTCCCTTTTCTCCATTTTCCCCAGGAAGGCCCTGAAAATAAAGTATTCATTTAAGAGGTGGGGGAAAAGCATATTACTTTTCAGCATTTTCTTTCCCATGTGAAATATTAGTCACCCATAAAATTACCTTTATAGCCAGGTTTCACTAGTGGAGATTTCTTTTTTCTTTTCATTATTATTTTCATTACCCTCAGGTTCCCATAGGTTTGTATTTGATATTCAGGTACGATCTATTAAGGACTCTCCTGACACAGTGTCTCTATACATTTGTATCATATATGTAGTGTATATATAGAGAGATTACATATAATAGCTAGTAACTAATGAATCAGCAGAAAAATTGCATTCTTTTCAGAACATATTTCACACATACGATTTTTACAAGAAAAAATTTTGCAATTGTCTGTTAATAATTTGTGCCTTAGGAAAAGTTTTTAAAAATTGATTTTATCCATTTCAATAATGGTGTTCAAAATAGAGTCTATGTGTCCTTTCTAAGATTAACTTAAAAAAAAACAAACAGCATGTTCCTTTTAGAAGGTGTTATGTTCCAAAAAGCAGCAGCAAATCTGCTAAGGGTGTTTTGAAATAGTGAATGAAATACCTCAAGGCATTCTCTTTCCCAGCAGTTTTCCTATTTACTCTCTTAATATCCTACTTCAGACATATTTTAACCTTATTGCCTTTTCTATATCAAGTTTCTATGAAGAACTTGCAGATTTCAAAGTTAATCCCACTGAGAAGAATGCCTGACTTTACTTCCATTAGGAGTTTCCCACTGGCTTTATGGAAAGGTTCTTTGAGAAGCAGATTAGCCTCTCTGTTGCCTTTCACACAGCTCCACCATTCAGTGACACAGCCCCATTCTCTGACAAAATGGTTCAGATTGCAGTAACCACCGGATATTAACTGAGCAATGTGTACAGCACACTCTGTTCTTCTAGCTCGTGGGTCCACTGATTGCTCCATAAGTAATTGCTCCATAAGTGAATCATGATGACATTCTTCCCGTTAAAGTCTGTCAGTGGTCTGTCATCTATTAGTCGGTTCACACATACATGCACACACCCCCCCAGTAAAAAGGGTGTAGTTGTGTTGTTTCCTTATTTCCCAGTGATAAATTTTATCCAAATGACATTTCATCAAAATTGATCATTGAAAGAGAGAATGATTAGTCATCAAAGAGGAAGAAGAAGTGAGGAAATAAAACGGGATCATGCTCCAAGTGAAGTCCAAACAGAATCTAAATGAAATTGTAGGAGAAATAACTGAGGGAGGGAATATTGACAGTGAGTCAGAGGAATTTAGTGAAGACAATTTATCAATACAGAAAAGGGAGGTGATGAAGACGTGTAAGCAGAAGTGACCTCGGCAAATGTCATGTTGAATTCACATTAGAGAAACTCTTAGAGGCAGGTCACCATCCTGGATGCTGACCCAAACTCAAAAGAACCCGACAATTCACCAAAGCATAGAAAATATTTTCACTTCATCTCACAAGTTATAGAAGAAAGTAATTGTCTGTTCAAATTTCTCTTGACATATTTTTTAAAAGAATAAAACACTAACTTTCAGTTTAAACACACTAAATATCAGTTCAAAAATTTCTAGGACAGTAGGAGAGTTTTTGATGATTTAACAAAACATCTGAAGATCATGAAACAATAGTGAATTTTCCCCTAGGAGGTTAGATTCTGTGTGGTTTCAACTGGCATAGTTAATTGTAAGGTCTCACAGTACTGTGCAAAATGAGACCCACCCATACATGAAATGGCCCAAAGAAAAAAAAGGTGTTTTGCCAGAAGATCATATTACAAACCGGTATTATAGTCTGTGCTACACACAGTGTGGAAGCTACAACCAAAACTCTTGTACTCTTGAGCGTTCGCTCACACCCAGCAGAATGATGTGTGATCCATTTTGAAGACCTTAAGAAAAGTGCAGCCAAGCCTTTGAAAGGCAGAGTTTGAAAACAAAGGCTGGCTGAGATGCACAACAAGGGATGGTGCTGTCCTTAGTTGGTACCACAAGAAAGATGCTAGCACGGACATTCATTTTGAGTTCTATCTTCAGATCAGTTTCACCAGGATGTGGAGCAAAAAGAAGAAAACAGAATGGCTGTGGTAGTGATGACAGAACCTTCTAGATGGCATCTTGGAAATGATAGTTAAGGAAGGGAAACGTGGAAAAATAGGGAGAGGAAATCAGTTTTGAAAGGTCAAACCCTCTTTCATCTTTATTAAATGAGAAAAGGGGACAGAGAGAGAATGGGAATACAAGGGATAGAAAAAAGGGTCTTGTTGCTAAAGTTCTATTTAATTAAAAGTTCACATTTCTGAATGAAAAATGAAACAACTAAGAGAAGTCAATCCTTCTCAAGTGCTGTTATTGTCCACTGCTTCTGGGCCCCCCATTTCAAATCTGTTCCATTCATCTTACTGCATGACAAAGGGTAGAAAATGAAAAACTGCATTTCCTAGACCTCTGTGCAGCTGGATGAGAACTACGAGTGTACCCATGAGATGTGAGAGGGCAAAGTGAAAAGATCTCTTCTTGACACTGTGGCGGCTCTCAGTGGGGAAGGTGGAAACTCGACTGTGTGATTGCGGACATCTGGACATGGGACAAGAAGCCATGATTACAGAGCAGAGATGCTTCCTAATTGCTGGAATGCAGCTAAGGGTGAACCCTGGAAATCAGTAGTCCCATGGTGGCCTGAGTCCCACTCCTCTGATCATGATCATAACAATGAGTGCCAAGTTCCCTGTATTAAATTCCTTTCTGTCTGAAATACCTTAGATGGGTTTATGTGCCTAGAGTGAAGTTTGAATGATAAACAAAATACATTTTGCTAATGGGTCTCCCTACTTCTTCTCCCCATTCTGTGTACAGCAGCCAGGAGTACTCTACTGAAACATCAATCAGACCAGGTCATTTCCTTCCTTAAAATGACCCACAGTCTTCCAAGTTATGGAAGAGGAAATTCAGCCTCTTTCCATGGTCTACCAGGCCCCACATGTTTCAGACTGTGCACTCATCCTCCAGTCCCCCACCCCCTTTTCGTTTATCATGCCCCTGCACATTGACAGTCATTCTTTCCTGAACACATCAAGCCTGTCCCCCATGGGGTTTTTCATTTGGGATTCCCAGTAGCATGAGCTGTGGGTATCTTACTGGGGGGCCTCCTGGTCCAGGAGGCCCTCTTTCTCCAGGAAACCCTGGATCTCCTCTTGAGCCATTGAAGCCATTCATGCCAGGTTTGCCTCTGGGTCCAGGAAGCCCTGGATGACCCTATGGGAAACAGAATAATTTTAAGTGAGGCACATTTTATCGCACAAAGATTATACAACATGACCATTTGATTCACATGTCTCCTTGTTTAATTTTGTGAAACTTCCTTCTCCACCTACAAGCATCATGGAAAAAATCAATCAATTTTAATATACCTTAATTTAAATTGATTCGATTTGGAATATTCTGGGAGACTTGAGAGCAAATGTCCCTTGAACACTTCAGAAAGACTGTAATGATTTGTAAAGGCTCCCAAATAGCTCTTCCTTCTTTCATACGTTTTTCGTATTTGAAATGAGAATCTTCATCCCATTTGCAAGGTTGGAACTCACTAGCAAATGAAATCTTTCTTTATGAGTATACATTTATTTCCAGAATATTTGCTTGACACGATAAGTTCACATTTTGGTGTGTTTCTCTTTGACTTGTTTGAAAAAACTTTGTGTGTCAAGAAAAGTGTTTGGTTGTTGAGTTGCACAAAATTGCAGTGGGTTAAGATGAGAAAGTAAAGATAAGTCTTCACACACACATACATATATGTGTATATGTACATATATGTGTGTATACATATGTATATATAGAGAGATATGTATAGATAGTTAACGTGTGGCTTTTTAAAAATCAATTTTATTGAAGGAATATTACATCATAATATTTTATAGGTTTAAGGCAATTTTAAGAGTTTTGAGTGTTTTGCCCTTCTTTAAATGGAGAAAATTTAGGGGGCTACTTACAGGTATGCCATCCAAACCTGGAAATCCAGGAACGCCAGTTGGACCCTAAAAATTCCAGAAAATAATAACAAAGACAGAGAAGTCAATCAAATATTAATTAACAAGCTAATTTAGTTTAAAACTAATTTTTTAAAAATACAGCAGTCATGATGACTTCATTTTACTTTAATGAGCTTCAATGTCAACATTGTGAATCAACTGCTTGTAATTTGGTTTTCTCTGGAAGCCAACTTGACAGAGAAAACAGTCAACATTTTGTAAGTCAGAAATCCACTTCATGGACTGTCTAGCCTAGAGAAACAAATGCTTACGTAAAAACACAGCACATTTACAGGACTGTGTTTGCACACTTGCAGCTACACGAAGTTGGGGGAGCAGCTCCAGTTGACAACCACAGGGAATAGAATGTGCTTTTGTCCCTATTATGGCAAATTATGCGCATTTCTAAAGGAATCCATTCAATCTACATCAGCTGATATGGAATGATTGTCTCTGTCACGTCGACTGAAGAAAGAAAGGCTCACTGTGATATGTGTGATATATCATGTAGGTTTTTAAAAAGCCAAGGAAGCAGGTGCACCCTGGTGGAGTAGCAGTTAGGTCTGCCACCTCCAACCAAGCACAGTCCAGCTGCATCCTGAAGACTCAGGAGGATCAAGCAATGTGTGAAAAATGAAATAAAAAATATTTTTTCCTCCTCCCTCCCTCTGCCTGCCTCCCTCTGCTCATCTTCATTCCTGCCTGCAGCTCCCTTAAAAAAAAGATCTATGGAACAATAAGATGCTTCAGTGGGTACACGTGTGTATTTAAGTGCACAGAAAATGTCCACAAAGGCTCCCCTGTCAGGGAGGTAGGGAAGAAGGACTGGTTGCTGAAGAGGGGTTAACTTAGTTTATTCTAAGGCGCTGCTTGTGATTAGAAAATTCTGGCATAGTGCTGGTGAGTAGTTAATATGAACATTGCACTAGAAAATTACCTTGTCTCCTTTGTGCCCTGCTTCTCCCGGGAGGCCTCGGTCACCTCTCATTCCTTTCTCGCCTGGAATTCCAATGGGTCCTGGATCTCCCAGAGGTCCAATAGGGCCCTGTGGCCCTGGTGACCCTGGCTGACCCTAAGAGGGAAGGTTGAAAATGCATGAAGGGTGATTCTAGTACCTTCTGTGTGTGTTGTGGTCACTGGATTGAAAGAGACTGGAAAACAGACATTAAGCGAACTCTAATAACAGAAACACAGAAGATCAATTCATTTAAAAAATAAGAACCAGTGACTTGGATTGCTTCAATATGAATTTAAACTGCATGACACATATAAATTGCTGCGTGGACATACCACACATCTATAACTCATCAGAGTTCTTACTGATTTCATTCTGTCAAAATTGGTTATAAATCTTGAGTTGTGTAGTGAAGCAAGGAATGTAAAAAAAAGAAATGAAAGTCTTCTTATCGTTGTGGTAGTGACACAAGTTAATACTGGGGGAAAACTCAGAACAAACCTCAGATTCATGACCTCCTGGCCTTCCAGGGCATGGCCACTGATTTCATACTGTCCACACTCTCAGCGCCCCCACCACGCTGCCTTTCCTGGGTTCTTAACGTGCTCCCCTTTACCCTGCTCCTTCCCGAGACATCATGTGACTTGGATTCCCCTAGACAACCACCTCCCTAAAGCCTTCCTTGGCCCTGCCAGTGAAGTCAGACGTCCAGTCCACTCTTAGCCCCACTCATGTCCCTCAATGTCCACTTCTGTCTTAGCAGTCCACGCTTTCGCTCACCAGTTCATGGGTTGGCTTTCCAATTACATATTGGGATTCTTAGGACAGAGATATTTATTTACCAGTTAAGTGTCCCCGCGACCATCTACCACAGCCTTAGGCTCAGGAAATCCCTTTTGAATGAATAAGAGCTGGAGGTCTTGAGAGTGGCTACAGTCACAGCTCTGATGTCTGTCCAGACTTCCCACCCACCTCAGGCACACTTTCTGTGGATGCTGTATCAATAGGAAAGTGACTTTTGAACTTTGTCATATATAGTTCTATCAAATGTAGTTTGGATGATGTATAAATTGATTTCAGTCATCTAGACTTATTCATTTTTTATGAAATAATATATAGGAACAATAAGGCTATTTGAATGAACTCAAAAATCTGAAATCAAGGCTTTCAAATACTAAAAACAGACTAAGACCTTTAATATCAGGGAAGGACATATTTAAACCACAGTTAGATCCCATTATACCTACAAGAAGGGCTAGAATGAAAAGACAGACAATACTAAGTGTTGGCAAGGAGTGGGAGCAACTCCAGCATTGCTACTTGGATAGTAAAATGGTACAACCACTTTGGAAAATCACTTGATGTTTCCTTATAAAGTTAATCATGCATATAACATACAACACAGTAACTTCAACTACAAATATTTGTCTAAGAAAAATGAAAACATAGGTTCACAGATGAGTTTTATGTGAATATTTAAGGCAGCTTTATTCACCATTGCCCCTAAACAAGGAACAACCCAAATATTCATTGACTGGTGAGGAGGTAACCAAACTGTGGTATATTCAAACTCTGGAATTCTACTCAGCCATAGAAAGGAATGAACTGCTGATAGGTGCAACTACATGAAGAAATCTCAAACATGACGCTGAGTTAAAGAAGCCAGACATGACATAGTGTAGCCAACATAATTTTACTTATCTAAAGTCCTTGATTCTATAAAAGTAATTTAGAGTGATAGAAATCTGATTTGCCCAAGGGAAAGGAGTATGGGTGGAATCAACTACAAAAAGTCATTAAAATCCGGTTTCTAAGTCACACTTTTAACTTCGCCATTCTGTGCTTGGTGAGATAAGTCATAAGGAGAAAGGCAAACACCATAGGATTTCACTTACATGCACTGTCTACAGAAACCTAACAAATGAATCAAATCAAACAAAAAGAGACTTTCAGTCTATAGACTCAACTAGTGGTTACCACAAGGGAACACATTGGGGAAAAAAGAATCGATTACATGATGAAGGATAGAGCTGGGCTTCAATACATCATACATAGATGCGGATTTATAACAGTGCACATCTTAAACCTGCAGACTGCTACAATGCAATGTTCCTTAAATAAAACTTGAAAAAAAGGAAGAACGCATGTGAAATGTTCAGCCTGGTGCCTGACACAGTAATGCTAGCTGTCATTATTACATATCATTATGATTATAAACAGCAAACATGACTTAGATAATGAAGGCTCATCACCATTCCTCTCTCACCATCAAGTCATTGATTCAACGAGACATCAATACTACATGTGCCCAGACTTCACGAGTCAAAACTGCACTTTATGTCTCCCTCTCTTCATCCTTTTTTGTCATCATAATAGCTACTGCTGATTGAATATCCATAAAAACACTAAAACTTAGACTTTTCAAGGAGGCTTCTATGTATAAAAATGCGTTTACACAAAAGAGAGCAACAAAATATAAAGCAGCACTCCACAGGCACACCCCATTTGCAGGCATTTTGAGGGCATATCAATTTACTTTAGCTATTGAACAAATTCTCAGCTACAGTCTAAAAGGAAGAGTAAGTAATGAATTCAGCTGACTTTTTAACCTATGTTAATTGATCTTACAAAGTAAGATTAATTATAAGTTAACGGTTGCCATTTTTCCAAAATATTAGGTTCAGGGAGTAACTGCTTTCTCATTAAGTTCAAGAATTATCTGTTTGTCTTGCATGTAATTTATATGAAACCTCCTCAAAGTCTCTCTTGCGAATGCCACACTTTTACAATAATGTATTATTTAGAACATAACAAAATGCACATCTGAACATCAAAGGGTAATTGAGAAAGAGACAATCAATTAACTGGCTATAAATCTCTTGCATGTGTTTCTTTTTAGGCATCAAATCTAGAGCACTAATGAACACTGGCGAGGGAAAAGGAAGTGGAGATTCTTAACCCACTGGTAAGACGGACACAACTCCCATTCAGTATAGAAATGCGTCCTGACTTTGAGAAAACGCCATCTAAAGCACTTTCAAACAGAAATAAAACAAACACTTCCTTCTATTATTAAAGGCGGCAGAGCCCTCCTTCTTGATCCCCATCCCCTCCCTCCTCCTCTGCAAATCTGTCAAAATGCCTTCCCTGCTAAACAAATCCTGCTCCTTCATCGACTTTGCTGTCCTGTCCCAGGAGTGTCCCCGCTTCCCATGTCACCGCTCAGTATTCCTGTGGACTGGCCTCCAGCTACTGCCCTCCCGCCACACCCTTCAGGCTCACGGGCGTCTGTAACACCCCGTGTTGCCAGGCTGGTCTTCAGAATCTGCGTGTCCCCAGTCCCATACCCACTGGAGCCTGTGTGCCTGGAGGCAGTCTGGAGGCGACTATAAGAAAGACGAACAAAAATAAATGCTTAATTACACAATATAGCCAGTCTAGCTCTTAAAGACTTTCTCCAGTTTCTGAACTGTCACCCCCAGAGCACAGGCCGACAGCAGCGAAGCAAACCTGCAAAGTTTCCACACCAGGTGAGCAGAGATCAGCCCTCACCATGAGCAGTGACCCGAACACAGCCACGCTCTTGTCTCTCTTTATTATTGAGACAAGACACCGGCATTCTGATGCCTTCATTTAAGAAGATTTTTTTTTTCATTTTTTTATTGTAGTAACTTATTCTACACATTAAAATAAACACATATGTATAGTTTCCCCATTCCTCAGATCTATGTCCACACACTCTGTCCACCACATCACCAAGTGTTCGTCACCAGGGCCCAGTGGGCTCTACCACCACCTGCCCCTGCCTGCCCCCACTTCCTGCTGGCACCTCAGTCCTGTTGCAAGTGCCCAAGGGGTGGTTTTGTTTCATGTGTTCTTTGTTTTGTTTCTTCACATTCCACCTATGAGTGAAGTCATCTGCTCTCTCTTTTTCTTCTTTTGGCTTAATTCACTCAGCATCATCCCCTTTAGATCCACCCATGTGGATTCAAATGATGGGATTTCATCTCTTCTGAGGGCTGTGGAGAGTTCCATCTGATGTCTTCATTCTCACCATTTTAAATAGCAAGTCCAACCCTTACTTTTACAAGAGGAAAAACACACACGAAACACTACGTGCCTGCGTGTTATGGCCCTTTGAAGACTTTGTTTTATGCCTCATACCTTTCAGTGAGTGGGTATTCTAAAAAAGGATAATTTATTTTTAAAGACACACTAACCCTTATTAACACTACAAAATCTGTCAAAAACCTGCTTCTGGAAATTTCCCCAAAATCGCTCTTTGAAATAGTCATTGTTAGTTCACCTAATTTGAGTAAATAATGTGTCCAAAGTACCAAAGAGAACAAGTCTATTTTCATTCAACTATTTTAGGTAAAAGAAACATATTTAAAAAATAGGTTTACAAGTATATATTTAAGCTCCTTTATTTATGGGGCGATAATAGAGTAAACTCCAGAGGAGTTAATTAACAATAACCCATGAAAGACATTTCTAGAATGAGAGGACCAGCGGACACTCCCAGGAAGCTCTGAACTTTGGAAGGCATCTTCAGAAGACAGATTCCAGTCCTGACCAGGCGCCCTCTGTCCACCAAGAATGACCGAGGAGGGACGGCGGCTGGTCCACTAGCCAGCAGGGAGCATGCTTGGTGGAGGGACTGACTTTCAGACACAGGTCCCTGGTTTTGATCCACTGCATGAAACTGCTGCGGGGGGTGACATTCGCTGTGAGACTGTGAGGGCCGAAAGAAAACAGGCTGTCTGAACTGGGAAATGGCCCTTGGTGTGACAGCAGAGTGCTTTACGAAAGCACCAGGATGGCTCTTCCTCCTCACTGGTGACAGGATCGTCAGCCCGCTCACCTGAGCCTCCCTCTGTGAGCCCGGTCTCAGCAGCTCAGGGACCAGCTGTAGAAATAAAAGCTGAAGGCGATATAAGAACCAGGGTCACAAGCCTGACTTTCCGAGGATGGAGCATTACTTCCATCCCTGTCCATTGTTCACCATCGGTGTTGGCGTCTTGTCTCATGAACAGGGGCTAAGGCCAAATTATTTCTAGTTCACGACAACTCAGGAAAAGATACTAACCAGTAAGAGGATGGGGGTATATTTTCTTTTATTTTTTTAGGAAAGGTGCAGGCAGGAATGAAAGTGAACAGGCAGGCAGGCAGACAGGAGAAGAAACATTATCTAGTTATCTCACTAAGTTAGTTGTTCATTCTGGTTGTTACCCTCCAGCCCTGGGGTCTTGAACTTCTGTCCTAGGGATGTATGTGGACTTAACTGCTGAGCCACTGAGGTGTGCCTGATATGTACAATTTAAAAACTCTAATCTTGAAATTAGCCCCTTGGGCTGCCTGTCCCCTGGGATCGAACTCTAGGGGTAATGACAAAAATTCAAGAAACGCTTTGTCATCTTAACAGGATCAGGGTCGGCAGAAATAACGGAGAGATAGATGAGCAATCTCGCTTTCCCTGCAACGATGTCCTGCTCATTCCCAGGCAGAATTTGAATTCATGCCAAGAATTATAAATAAATGTCCATATAAAACAGATGTTAGTATAAAGAGAAGGATCTAGAAATATTAATGATGAATGTCCGAATGAACACATGAATAAGAGAGATGCCTTTGTTACCAATTACATACGTTTCCAAGTTGCCGCTAAGATTATGACATCGATCATTAAAAGTGCTGCAGGGAAGGGAATCTATTTATTAGGCTTGATAATGTGCCCACTACTCGCCACACTCTATCAATTTAATCCGACCAGCACTGCTGAGAGATGTGGACTTTTACCCCAGATGGATGAGAAAAACTTGCTTACATGGTATAACTTAATCAAAATCACCCACTTAGTCAGTTTGAAATCCTACCTATACCTGTCGATTTCCTTCTATAACCTTTCTTGGTCCCACCATGTCAGCTGGCACAGATGGAGGGTCCCTTCACAAAACTGCACTCCTGCCAAGCCCACAGGGACATTTCAGGTGCTCCAAGCCTCAGAGCATCTTTCAACTTTTTAAACATTTATCTTGATTTTCTTTATGTTCTTTGATAAAGACTATAAATCTAGGAAATAGCTTATTCATTAACAACATCACTAGTCAAAATAAGTGAAGACCCCTCTTTCTATGGTTTTTAAATCTAATTTCCTGGTCACATCCTCTATCACCACCCTTTTTCTGGAAAGTTTCTTTGATCTTCTTCTCCTGTTCTGTCAGAGCGAGTTCCTCGCTCCAGATTGACTTTCCTGCCTCCTTCCTTCCTGACTCAGTAGATGTCAGCGTTTTTCTTCCATCGTTCAGCATGAACTCACCCTCTCATCTCCATGACCATTCCCTGACCATGCCCATCACATCGCCCTTTGAATTATCTCATGTGTGTGTCTTACTTTCCTCCTACAGAAACTCTAGGTCATGGTCTTTCATCTCTCTGGAGTCGCCTAAGCTCCCTCACCTCCTTAGCCTCCATCTCTCCCCACTCCCACAAAGACCTCAGGTGATCTCCATTCTCGCATTTCCTGTGTCATTGTTTCATCAACACCTGCACCAGGTGCAGCCTACCTTCCCCCACAGTTGACCCTATCCCCCATGATGTCCACACCCACACCTTCTGTTTAAATCAGTGTGCCGTCTATTTGTTTCAAGTGATAGCAGTCCTTCTCCATCAGCAACTCAAATTCTACCTTCAACCAGAAATATGATGTTGATGGTGGTGATGATGATGGTAATGATGAGGATAGTGGTGATGATGATGATGGTGGTGATGATGATGGTAATGATGATGATAGTGGTGATGATGATGATGGTGGTGGTAATGATGATGGTGATGGTGATGGTGGTGATGATGGTGATGGTGTTGATGATGATGATGGTGATGGTAGTGGTGATGGAGATGGTGATGGTGGTGATGATGATGATGATGATGGTGGTGATGGTGATTCTGATGGTGATGGTAGTGTTGGTGGTGTTGATGGTGATTATAATAATAAAGGCTGTCATTCATCAAGAATTTACACTGTCCGCACTGACACAACACTGAACATTCTTCTCATGGAGTCTTTACATTCAAAAAGCAGAAAGTCATCCCTGTCACTACTTCCTTGCTCCCAAATGAGGCAGATACTTAGAGATGAAGAGACCCGAGTCCACCTGGCTGCACCTTGGGAAGCAAAGAGTCAAACCCAGCTCCTCTGATTCAAACTTGCTATTTCCCTGTTCTCCCCTCATCAGCCTCGCTCGCCTACACACTCTCATACACACCCTAAAACAATGAACACCTAATAAGCTCATCACTGCTTCTCATGATTGTTTTCATGTGTGTTACTTGGGATGATGCCTTCTAGTAAATTTCTTGAGAACAGGAATCCATATACAATGTTGCTATTGCTGAGGAATCTTGATCACAGCCATTCTCAGTGCAAATTCTAAGCATATGCTCACGGAATATTGCATGGAATCAGATTCAACAGTTAAAATTAAGGAAGCATTAAAAAAGGCTTCTTTTGAACGTTTGTTGTAGTTCAGCAGTGACACAGTAGGTGGCACTGTAGGATCTTGTAAATCCTGGAAGGCCTCCGCCGCTTAAATCCTTAATTAGTCTCCAGGGCTCTCCCATCTTACAGGTGAGAACCGTGGGGTATCAGGAAGTCATACAAATAAATAACAGAAGGTGTTACTGGAAGAGAAGACAATTGCAGGAGACTGGGCAGGCTATTTGCTTGTACCCACTGTTAAAGAAGGGATAAACTGGTCCATTTAACTTCGTTTAGTGCTGACCAAGGATTCTTAGCTGTGCTCTTACGCAGGCAGCAGGTAGAGGTGGAAAGAACTGACCTGAGACACAGGAGTCCTAGTCAGGCTGAGTAACAACGTGGGCCCTCCGGCCAAAGGCGTAATATTAGCTCAGCCTCTCCACCTGTGGTGGGAAGCGGCTCGAGCCCAGCAGCTCTCCTTCCTTCTTCCTCACTCTGTTCTCCTGTGTCCCTGCGACTCGTGCCCTCTCTTTGTGCTTCTCCCTTCTCCCGTGCCAACTCCCCCTCCTCCCATTGTGACACACCCCTGTGCCTCCACAGGCCTCCCCTGGAACCTTCTCACTTTCTCTTGGACCCAGCACTTCCATTTCCAGGGACCCAGACCCAGACACACGCAGACACGACTCAACCAGCAGTCCCACCCTTGTGATGCAGGGTCGGTAACCTGCACCTACCTGCCAGCCGCTCCCCACACCTCTTGCCCCTCACCTTTCTGGCCTTCATTTGGCCCCTCAAACAAGACAGCCCATCCCCTGCCCACCTCAGGGACAGACTAGAGGCTGTTCTCCCCACCCTCACACTTGCAGAGGGTGGCATAGGGGCCACCCTCCGAGTCCTGAGTTACGCCCGAGCCCTCAGCTGCAGAACCGGGACATTACCTAGAGGCAATGATGAATGATGCATGATGAAGTGAGGCACTGGGGGAGTCAGTCCTGGACTCCATGTCATTGCACGTGTCCTTGTAAGGCGGACCCAGAGAAGGTGTGATGTAGACACAGAAAGAAGTGTGTCTGAGGGAAAGACTGGCATTTGTTCATGTGAAGATGGGGACACAGAGCCGAGTGGATGATGCCACCACCCGCCAAAGAGTGATGGCAACCGCGGCACCGGAGAGGCGAGGATGGCACTCTCCTGATGGCTACAGAAGGGGCGACCAGTTTTTTGCTTGGAGAATCGGGTCCCCAGAAGTGAGACAGTAAAAGCCTGTTGTTTCAGGTCACCAAGTACCTGCTCATTAGTTGCTGCAGCCAGAGGAATGTGACACATGTCCTGCAGGCTGTCACCAGCTGACCTGGTTCCACCGGTCCAAATTGAAGTCTGTCCCTAGCTCTCTCAGCCACGCCCACACCCCACACACACATTCACGGGCACTAGATACCACACTCACACACACTGCTCACACACACTGCACACACATACCTCACACAGCCACCACAAACACAACACGCATGCTACACACACACACTCACACTCACACTCACACACACGCTCAGTGTAAACCTGAGCTAGAGCAGCAGTGTAAGGATCTTCGCTCTTTCCCCTCATGGGCTCCAAGCACCCACAACAGTGTCTGGTACCATCAGCACCAGAAATAAGAGATGGAAAATGAGATGGAAAATGAGGTTGAACACCAAAGACTGGCTGGAGGCTGAATGTCTGTCTCTCTTAGGCTCTGAGCTCCCGGCCAGTGACTTTCTTCTGACCACGGGGTGCACAGCCCCTAGAGGCCTGGGAGGGAGAATGCTCCATGCTGTTTGCTGAGTGAATTGCAAAGAGATTTGCCAGAGAAGAGAAAAAAAATGAGCATGATGGAGATTTCTGTTTCCTTATGGATTTCTCAGTAACTTGCTGAAGATGGTCTTTAAAAGGTCAAATGTGGTTCTTTCTTAAAACCTTCATCAGTCAGCTGCTTCAGTTAATTTCGTCAGATGCTATCCTTGCACTAGAGCGAGATTCCCAGAGTCACCAACACCGCAACCCATTTTCCTAGGTGGATAACCCCCTAAAGCTACAGATCGCCAACCTCAGCTCCGTCTGCTGTGATGTGCACAGGGAACGGACAGCCTTCTTCTCACGAGCAAGAGAGCCTCCGCTTGAGGAGTGACCTGGCTCCTGGCGTCCAGCAGACGGCCACACCCTGCTCTCTGAGGCCCTTGGGGGTCACGGCGCTCAGCGGGTTGCTCTGGAATCAAAATGCATGTGAGGAGACCCAAGGCTCCCCTGCAAATCACAGGCAATTTACTGTGGGGACTGACCTGGGCAGAGATGCCTGACTCTACCCTCAGACCTGGGTAGGAAGAAGGATTCCACAGAGAAGTTTTACACGTTAGGATTGCTTGGGAAACAGTCCGTCCTGCAATGGGGCAGCCAAAGGGAAACACATCCCCCTCCTTTCTCACACACGAAAACGCTAGACTTGCAGAGAGGTTTCGGCATAAGGAGGTGCCTGCAGTGGGGTGGGGGCTCCTGGAAGTGGTCACCAGCTCCTGCCCACTCTCCCAACTCGACTAGTCAAGAGGCCAGATAGAAGCCAGGAGAAGCACGAGTCCTCCCTCTGCCCACAGACACCACGGCCTCTCCTGAATTACGTCCTCAGCGCCCGCAGGAGAAATCCTACAGCTGAAGATGTGGTCTTTTAACTTGTGTGAGTTTTTCATTCTTCAAAAGCCAAGGTTAATGTGCCCAAAAGAGGGCATATTAACCAGCTGTGCCAACATTGCCAAGTGGACCCTGGGGCCTGGAGTCTGCAGGGACATTGCTGCATGTTAGACACATGTTTGGTACAACTCCCCACTGTCCCCAAGGCTGGTGGTGCTGCAAGCTGGAGTCGCCGACTGCTGTCCTCCGGAAGACACCTGACTGTGTCCCCTCAGGATTCCTTCATCTAGGCCTTTGTTATAATATTATTTGGAAGTTGTTTGAAATATTCTGACGCAATACTATGTTACTATTACAAACTCAGAAAAAGCGTGTTTCAACTTGGGTGGAGCCTTGCTTGTGTTTAGTGAAGATAGTAAACCCATGTTGAGTGACAGATAAGACGTCAGCCATGTCCTAACACACAGTGTATGTTCAAGTGTGATGTGTAAAATGAACATTCAGATGTGATCACAGAACCCTGAATGTCCCCAGCTGACAGCCTGCGGATTCAAGCTATAACAGGGGCTCCCACTTCAGACACGTCAGTCGTCTAGACAACAGCGCAGACCCTACGACGTTCCGCGCGGTGATCGGCTGGAAGCAACTGCTCGTGTCCGTCGGACGCTCAGCTCTTCGCCAGTCGGGACTCATCGCTGCAGCCGCTGTTCGAGAGAAGATCGCCACGGGCCCCCTCTTAAGCTGAAGCCAGGCATCAGGAGCTTGGGAGGAATAAAGCCTGTGTGTGACTTGCAACTAATATTCGTGTGGTCCTATCTTACTCCGGCAGCATGAAATATTAATATTTCTATAAACTCTCCGAAGAGCAAATAAGTAACAGTGTCCCTAGGAGTCTCGACAGCACTCTCAACCTGCGGTTGTCCGATATTTAGCGCGCATATACTTTCCATCACAATCATATGTCGGACAGCCTTCTTCCACAGTGACAATGAGCTCATTCTCCGAGGAGCCAGATGGGGCGAAAAAAGCAGAGGGCAGAACCAAAAAGCTCCGGTGTGGCCGAAAGAACAAAATGCCCTCCTTCTCCACCATCGCCGACAGATGTCGTTGAACCACCACACACCACAGCTGACTTCTGTGCGCCAGGGACAGCTCAGTACCATTCATCAGCTGCCGTATAGGATGTGCTCTGACACAGCTCTGTGAGTAACCAAGAGCTGAGCTCTCTAACTGGGTCCGTGTAATTGTGTGAAATAAAAAATGTTAGTGATCATTAACAGTCCCCAAGGAAATTCCATTTTCACAGAATGCAGACTCTTCAGAGCGCATGGGACATGTGAAGGAGGCTTCTGGAAAATTACTTGTACATAGTTTAGAGATTTAAAATTTCCAAAGGAAAGACGGGTTGGCTAATGTGTGGTGCTAGGATTCCAAACAAAAAAGAACGAGGGCAGGTCTTGGCATTTGAAAACAATGGTGCCTCTTGTATATGGCGCCCCAAATTATAAAGTTCTACTGACTGACTAGCAACGGCCAGCCTCCCTTGAACGGAAAATAATATGGATAAATTGTATTCTAAAAAAAAAAAAAAAAATGACTGAAGTTGTCCTTATCAGTGTGTTTGTGATGAAAAGAGAATTTGGAAAAGGTCTCCTAGTCTACAGCCATGAGATTTTTCCTGCAAAAAGGCAATAGTCAGCAATAAGGAGCTTTCGCCCTTGAAATGGTGAAAGAATACTGAAAATCCTGCCCAGAATCACCCCATTGCGTCCGTAGAGGGATTATAGTGGGGTCTGGGGGGATGCGAGGACACAGCCACAAAATATTTTGGAAGCCATTACATAGCTGTCCTATGTGAAAGTCACATCCCCTAAGACAAAAATGTAGGCTTCGGGGCTGGGAAGAACAGGACCTGGTTTGAACCCTTATTTCCCAGGTGAAGACTGTGAACTTGAAAGAGGCCACCGGCCTAAGTTCCAGTCTCCTCCCCTCAGACTGGAGCTCCTTCTGAGATGCCACTGAACCCTTCAGAGGTCTGAGTGCAGCTCGGGTCACGTTATCGCTGCTGCCCAAAATACTTCTTTCTGGCCCTGCTTGAAATCACAAGGGAATCTGAGCTATGTGAGGTCACTCACTTCAGAACAGGTATAAATACTGCCTGGGGGGTGCCTTTCTCCCTCCTCTCGGCCAGGTCAGGTGTCCTCACCTGCTGCTGCTTGCTGGCCTGGCCACCAGCTCAGGCTGCCAAGCCCTGCCCAGCGTGGAGTCTATGGAAGATGCGCCTCAGCTGCTTGCTATGTGTCCGCTAAAGTGATCATCTCACAGAAGCACCACCATGGACCCCCCAGTTCTCAAAGGGAGAAACAAAAGTCGGTGACTTCTGTTTCTAGCGTGTGCGCCGGGGTCCGAAGCCGGCGTCAAGCTGCTGTCTGTGTCCACACAGCTACCTGGAGTTGCAGAGCTTGCCCTCCGCTCACGAGAACCGGTCGGGCGCCCCACACTCAGACCGCACAGAGCTGTGGCGCAGAGGACGAGAGGCACGGCTGCACAGACCCGGAGCCCATCCGAACAGAGCTGGAGTGAGCAGGGGGCCTTGCAAGGGGCGAGTGCCCGCCCAGCTCCTCGGGGAGGGCGGCATGGAGGTGGGACGGGGTTCCAGAAAAGAGGCAGGCACGTGGGAATGCTGAGGTTATGCTCAAGGGAGAGTGAGGACCCACGTGAGAGTGGTTTCTGGTGAAGACAACTGGGCTGGCCTGTGGGCCCGGCGGTGGGTGGATGACCCAGGGTGGAAGGAGCTCGCCCGGGTTCCCTGCCTCAGGTGTGCCCCGGTTCCATCTCCAGCTCCAGCTTCAGCCTCTCCTTAAAGTCCGGACTCTACTCCTCCTGCCACAAGGGGCGGCTAACCACTCACACATCGCTCTAGACGGAGCAGCTTTTTCCCATCTGCAGCTCATGCAAAGTACTCTCTAAAGCATTAACCGTAAGAGAGGAATAATTTCCTACTTAGGAATGTCTGGTTATGTCACTAATGGTGTGGGCTGCCTCGGGCCGATTCCTCAGCCCTCTGGAATTCGGTGTATCCCTGTATTTATAGTCCACCTTGAGCTGTCACTGCAGCTCAGGAGACGGTATGTCAGCTGGCTGGCTGCTGAGGACCTGGGAGCGCCTGCCTCCTCGCCACCTCCCCGTCACAACCCAAGTCCTGACTCTCCAGCTGGAACACATCACCCACCACCGCAGCCATCACTGGGGACACATGGGTCTCAGGAAGGGCAGAGGGGGACCGTGTCCTGCACACAGCTCTCCCCGACCACCCACACAAGGACACAGGCAGCAAGGCCAGTCCATCCTGGGAAGCCCTTCACCCTCCCAGGGCAGAAGACTCTGTCCGGAGACCGAGCGCACTGGCGGGGCTGCGACTGCTGGCGTTGTTGAAGCCTTGCACGCAGATGGGCGAGGAGGCCCCGTGGTGTGCAGACGAGAAACCCAGGTGTGACAAAACTCACTGAAACCTGGTGCAGGGCCTGGTGGCTCATCTCATTATGCAGCAAATGCCAACACCCACGCCCAAGTGTGGCTCCCATCTCTTCCCCTCGCCAGCAACTTACATGAAACTCCTGCGAATACAGCTGCTTGGTAAGGACCAGTGAATGCAGGACTCCTGCAGGACCTGGCAGCTTTGGCTGGGTTGGCACAGACCCCGTCACCCCAGCACCGCCGTCGCCGGGGACCATGGCAGCCTGCGTGTGAGGGCCACATCGTGCCTGCACGGCTGTGCAGGACCTGGTCTCTACCTGCCTAGAACCGGCTGTGATGTCCCCGCCAAGACAGGGGAGGGTCCCCTGCTGTCCAGGTGCTCACACACACTCTGTCAGTGCAAGGTTGTTCCTCTGATCCTCCGCAGGGGTGGCGCCCCCACCCCTTCCTGCCTCCAGCCCAGTCATCCTGGGCCTCAGGTTCTAAGGGTCTTCACCCTGGGATGCACTGAGGAGTTTCCTTTTTCATTTGTACAATCTCGAGATGTTCGTACTACAGTCCTCGCACGAAAGACAGGCTGTTTTTCGTTTTTGTTTTTCTCGACTAATGCGTGATGTACCTGGAAAAGGCTAAAGCCCCTTGTCAATTGCTGGTTGTCAGTGTCCTAACTCGGTGTCCTGACACTTCAGTCTTCCAACTACATCATGAAAGTGGCTGGGAAAAGTTTACAGTAAATTCTGATCACCCCCATTTTTGATGTACTGAGGAAGAAACCAAGTCATTGGAACCAGAGGGGTTTGCCCTAACTTAAGGTCACTAAGGTGGCTACTCAGGAAATAGCATGATTGACATGCCCACCCCTGTGCACCTACTGTGCGCACAGAAAGCGAAGCTGCAGGAGAATGTGTGCTTCTGTCTCAGGAAGGGAGAATTTCAGGTCAGCTTCCACCTTACAGGATTGCGGTCTTTGATCATTGCACACATCCCTTCAGGACTCACTCAAATACATTGCCTGAGAATCATTGATCTGACTCAAAAACTACAAGTTTCTGAAATATACTCAGTTCCTAGAACATGGCAGGAGGTGAACCCTGGCGGAGCAGCGGTTGGGTCAACCGCTCTCTGAAGAAGCGCAGGCCACACACCCCCATGGGTTCAAGTCCCAGGTCCAGGGGGAGCAACCAGTGTGAACAACTAAATAATAAGATCAAGGTGCTTCTTCCTTCTCTCTTCCTACCTGCCTACCTGCCTCCTGTTCACCTTCATTCCTGCCGGATTATGGGAGCATTTCTAATCAAAGAGTTGTTTGATCTACCCCTCCGGCAGATGAGCTGGTGGGTTGCTGACTGCTGCCATCAGACATGAGAGGAGCCTAGTGCTCCAGTGTCTCAGGGATCAGGGGTCGGGTGGGCTCCCTGCATTGCAGGACAGGGGACCCAGGGGAGTCATCAAGAGCACCGTCCTTGTGGACTTGAGCACGACACTCACCTGCTCTATGCTCTGGTCTCCTGCACCGTCAAGTCGGCAGGATGAGGGCTGCTGTGAGAGTCGGGGGTGCTAAAGCATCCTGAGCATGCACAGCGCTGCCCAGCACAGGGGAGCATGTGACAGATGTGGCTATCACTTCGATTATTCCCCAGGATTTCCCAGGGATCACTCAGAAAGGACTCTGTGGCCTGGTGCTCAGAAGGGTTGGTGCCACAGCTCTTGCTATGATTGAACTCCCCGCAGTACTTCTGAGAGCCTTTGAAATGCTGGCGAGTCCTGTGACCTTCAGCTGGCCCCCATGAGTTCCATTAGACTCCAGGGCTCCTTCGGCAGCAGGCCAGTCTCAGATTAGTATAAAACACCGGGTAAGTCATCGTTTCCTAGACAGTCATCTAAGGCTGAGCTGGTTCTCGTGTAATTGGGATAGCTTGTCAGAATATACACAACTTTGATGTCAAAGACAGAAACATTGCTGACTTTCAGAACCTGCTAAGAACCCAGGACTATTTAACGTTAAGGGCTCACCATAGCTCAAAATTCAGAGCGCTAGCATGTGGATTTTTCAGTTTTGTTCTATTGTAGTTTGTTGGTGGGAGTGCAAGCTGGTGCAACCCTTAGGAAAAGCAATGTGGAGATAACCTCAAATATTGAAAACGGAAATTCCATAGGATCCTGTCATCCCCGCTTATGGGCATGTACCCAAAAGACAAAACCCACTAACTCGCAGAGATGTATATACCCCCATATTTATTGCAGAATTATTTATAATAGTCAAGAACTGAAAACTACCTAAGTGGCCACTGTCAGATGAATAGATAAAGGAGATGGGGTCCAGATACACAACGGAACACTACACAGCCCTTAAAAAGATGACACCTTGTCATATGCAGCAACATGGATGGAACTAGAGGGGATGATGCTAAGTGAAATAATTTAGAAGAAAGACAATACCGGATGACCTGATTCATATGTGGATATAAAGAAACAAGGCAATGGAACAGATTAAACAAAAACCAATCGGTGGACATTAGCCATAGAACAGAGTTTACCAGCAGGGAATGAGGAGGGGGTGGGGGCACGCAGTGGTGGCTCCACTGGACAATGGTGGAGATCAGTTGGTGGTGGGCAGGGTGTGTTGTCACATATCTGAGGAATGGGGAACCCACACATATAGATTTATATTATTCTGTAAAGCCAAGTACTTCAATAAACATTCAATTAATGAATATTTTTATTGTAGTAAGAATATATAAACTGAGATCTACACTCTCAACAAACTTTATGTGAACAATATATTATTGCTGACTATATAGGCAGAATCACTAGAGCTTATTCATCTTGCTTATCTGAAACTTTGTGCCTTTAATAAGTAACTCCCCTCTCCCCTCCACCCGCCAGTGTCCGTGTTGATTTTACATTGCTTACCCAAGATCCTTTTTCAGGAAAGCACTGGCAAACAGAGCAATCTCTTCCTCCGCCGCAAGGCCCAATAAACTTCTTGCCACTCTGGAAAACGAAGCATCCGATTGAGCATCCTGGTAGCCGTCACTTAGAAGGGTGCCTAATATGCACGGTATCGCAGGCACTCTTGGTTTACCTAACTCACAAAATTTCCACAATATTCTTTTGCCTTGGAATCTCTGAAAAGAAGTAACTAATATTGATGTATTTAAAAAGCAAAGAACTTAGACTGCAGCTTGATTATAAAAGGGTTGCTGATTATGTGAGCAGAATGAACATTTTTGTAAGCTAGAGTTTTTTTAGGTCTCCTTCTCAAGCCACTTTGCTTTAGCCAGAAGTGTCATCAATTTCTCTGTCCTCGGAAGGCTTCATTTTCTGAGTTGTGCACATCTTAGAGTGTAAATTACGTGGTTAGGAAAACTATCAGTACATAATAGTTTATAGCTCTGATGGGAAATCTATTTATCTATCTCTATCTAATACCTCTGTACACATACATCCTATGTATATAACTATATATGAGAATATTTACATGTGTACTTACAAATGTACACACTTGTGAATCTATGTATATGTGTATTGGAAAAGAATCTAATCAAGTTGTTTTTCTTTTCAGTCATCTCTATTAGACCTCTATTTTTAAGGAAAATATGCTCAAACACGAGCTAAAGAAGTTCTCTTTAAACTAAGCATTATTTTTTAAAGCTATTTATAAATAAACAAAAGTCTTTTTTTGAAGGACTTTTGAAGGACTTATTGAAGGAATATTTGAAAGAATTTGAACCTTGACGAAAGACAAACCATTAGATAATTTAAGTTACAAATGTATTTGAAGTTTCAGAAATATATGCCTTTTGAGTTTGGAGGAACATTGTTATCTATAAATGCTGAAACATTAAGTTCAAAACCCTGATAAGGTTTAAAAAAAATGTTAAATGCCCAGGCCAGGTCTGGACATTATGAAAGCACTTAAAATAACAAGTCTGAACACTTGAGTTCATTTAAGGCTGGGATTTCTTACTATGTGTTCAGTGAAAAATCAAAACAACTCAGGAAAAAAGTTCAGTTGATGAGATATCTTGATACTCAAATCAAGTTTGTTATTTCTATTTTCTTTTTTCTTACTTCACTGCCAAGCATCACTGGGATGTTTATAGAATCTGTTTAAAATAGATTAGCAGAGTCTAATAAAGAAACAGAAATAGCTACACATAAACCTTTGACTGGTACTAATAAAGTTAAAAAGCAAGAAGCGATTCTATTCTCTACGAAATTCTTCCACATTAGACACGTCCCATGAACATCGCTTTAAGAAAGGGAGGCATTTATAGGGGAAGAAGAAGAACCTCTAAACCGTTGTACAAACCCACCTACAAAATAAAAACAGCATCTCTGACAAATCAACGAAGAATAAGCCCAATTCACAGGGAAAACGCTGTCATGCTCAAGCACCAAAGCAGCGCTTCTTCAAAGGAAAAAAGGAAAAATCACTTTCTTTCATCTCAAATATTTTAACGAATATTTGTTGTGTAGAGAGTTCAAGAAAATAAGTCATTAATTTCTAGGTTAATAATCTGCCCTCTACATGTAACTCTAGCTTCTGTTTGGAAAAACAAATCACTGCACACATGAGAAAACATTCAATGATGCCACAGTCCCCACCCCCAGAGCCAATCACTCTCTTCAGATCCGCAGATGTATAAACAAATTCAATATCCTGAAAACCACAGAGCAATGTAAACAAAAGAAATAATAATTTAATTTATAAAAAGAACAGCAAAAATTATATATGCAATAAGGCTTGATTTATAAATATGACACCATTAAAATAATTTAAACTAACAAAATCTGTATTTAAGCATATTCACATTGATCCCCCCCCCACGCCCACACACACTTTTGGGACTTGGGTCTTGTTTAATTTTTTTTCCAAATGACTCACTGCTCTATATCAGACTGTTTTTACTCAAATAAATGTCTTCAAAATCATTCCAAGTGAATACATATGGCTACCCATCAGACTAATTACTGTAACCTGTTTGCTCAGTCTTTACTGATGGACATCTAGCCATCTCCTTTCTTTTACTACTGAAAACTACCTGCAACTAAAATTCTTGTGTATTGATTGCCATGTGTAAGTCAGAATAAGTGTATATGACAAATTCCAAAGGGGAAAATTTTTGTCAATAGGTACGTGCATTTAAAATCCTGATGAAGATGTCAAATTGTGTTGTATAGGCAGGAAGCACATCAGCGTTTAACTCTGCCTTTAAAAGCCAGCTAACCGTAGGCGCGCCCCGGTGGGGCAGCGGTTGCGTCAACTGCCTCTGGCCTAAGCTCAGTCCACTTTCATCTCAAGGATTCGGGTTCATGTCCTGGGCTGGGGAAGACAACCAAAATATACAATTAAATAAAAATTTTAAAAAATGCTTCTTCTTCCTCTCTCTCCCTGCCTGCCTGCCTGCTTGCCTGCACCTTTCCTTTAAAACAAAAACAAACAAAACTCTGCATGACATGAGCTGGGATAGAAAACCTTTCATTCCTGCATTGTATTCACTCATTTGGGACACAAGAAATAAAAGGAGTGAAACTTATGACTCCGAAAAATTTAATAGTAGAAAAAAAGACCATAATACAAAATGACCTTAGAAACATTAGGCCAGAGAAACAGAAAAATCCACACACATGTGTTTCAATATGTTTCTGTCCATTATTTCAGGTGATGGTCTCCCATGCATATGAACTTAGTTGGGTAAGTCATCATGCCTGCTTCTCTCAGGAGAAAACTGAGTCATGGAGAGGTTAAGAGATGAATTACTGCCAGAGCCAGAAACCAAGGATACCTCCAGCCCTGACACATGTACTTTCAGCTTTTGACTGGTAGGAAGAGGCTAAAAGAAGGCAACTTCCTATTTTGATGTGCTTTGAAAAGACTTATGATAACTTTAATCCCAGAAATTGGACTGAGGATCCAAGCTAGAAGGAATGAAGAGAGAGAGAGAGACATGCTCACTAGAATGATTTAAACAGCCCAGTTAGCTCAAGATACCCTGAGTAACAGGCAGCCCAGACTGGGATTCCCAGAAACATCTGAGGTTGAGTTTAATAGCTTAGATTTTTTAAAGGGGAAGCAGGAGAAAGGACTTATTACTGAATGTTCTAGGCTTATCTTTCTCAAGTTAAGATGTCCAAATTGAATCTAATACTTCTTGAAATGACCCAGCTGTTTCTTGCCTCCCCTTCCAAAATTTATTTAAGAAAGTGTAATGTTAGTTATAAAATAAGGAAATCTCCCAAGGTCTAGGAAATTCAACAAGCAAGCTTGACTTGAACTTAGAGTTAATCTAGTCCAACACTTCATTTCACAGATGCGAAAATCAAGTCCCAGTGTGACTTGTTTACCAGGGTAATTAAAATAATGCATCCAACACTATGAATTTTCAACTGTAATCAGAACTAATGAATGTACTTACCACATACACATGTTGTATAGAAAAGAGGATAAGTACCATTGACCTATGAAAAAGCAAAAATGCAGGTTAACTTAAACTATTTATTTTCGTGTAAAACACACTAACTGAAAAAGAGCGGGCACACCCTAGAGGCTCAAGTGTTAAGCCTGTGCCTGGGGAGCTGTCCACATACAGATCAAAGCCCTGAGTTCAAGGCCAAAGGCCAAGGGTCAAGTAGAACAACTAAAAGTGAACAACTAAATACATAAAGTGCTTCTTTCTCCTCTCTCTTCTTTCATGCCTTCCACCTGCCTGCCTGCATTCACGCCTGCCTGTCATCTTCCTTCCTCTTAAAAAAAAAGGAACTCATTCCAGAAATCTTTTTATTTCCAATAGGCTACTGTCATCAGTTGA
This sequence comes from Solenodon paradoxus, assembly GCA_004363575.1. Classification (NCBI taxonomy): domain Eukaryota; kingdom Metazoa; phylum Chordata; class Mammalia; order Eulipotyphla; family Solenodontidae; genus Solenodon; species Solenodon paradoxus. The sequence goes on along the minus strand of RJWH01004557.1, from coordinate 8,521 downwards.
TTGCCATCAGTGACAAGATAAATGCTATTCTCTCTGACTGTCAGCATCAGCATGGCTTTCTTCTCATTCATCAGGCACGAAGCACTCACATTCCTTTAGTGTGGCCCGCACTCCTGGGTGCCTGGGGTGGGGAAGGGGCACTCTGAAGGGGGGACCTGGATGGACAGATGATGACACGGGGAGGGCAAAGACTCTCAGATGGAAACTGGAGGAGACAGGGGAGGTCTGGGCAAGGACCAGAGTAGTCTGGATGCCCTTGAGTGGAACCAAGAGGAAGGAGGGAGGATGAAAGGAAAGCTCACGAGACTGGGGAGATGCTTTTGAGGAGCAGGGAAATAATATGAAATATCTTGCAAAAATTTAAGTAGTGTGGGTCTTAAGAGTGAGACGGAAATTCAATTGGGGTATCATTATTATCAACAAATTTTAACAGAGGCGGGATATAATAACAACTGTTGCCCGTTGGTGAGTTCCGGAGGCCTAGTGAGTTGGCCACGGCGGTATAGTCCATACACATCCCAAAGTCCCCGGTTCAAGACCTGGGGCTGGGGAAACAGCCACGGTGAGCAACTAAGTAAAATAGACAAAGGACTTCTTCCTCTCTTCCTGCCTGCCTGTCTGCTCACCTTCATTCCTGTCTGCACCTTTCCTTTAAAAAAAAAGAGGCCCCTGTTACAGACTGAACATCTGCAGCTTCCCTGCCCCCATTTCATAAGCTGAAATCCTAAGCCGCAGGGCAATGATATCAGGAGGTGGCACTTGGGAAGTGACTGGGTGGTGATGATGGAGCCCTCATGACAGTGCCCTTCTAAATGGACCCTAGAGAGCCCCCTTTCCATCATGTGAGAGCACAAGGAGAAGACAGGTGTCTGCAGCCTGGAAGGGAGCTTTCACTAGACCATGACAGTGTCATCATGACCTCAGATGTCTGGTGTCCCAAACTGTGAGCGGTGAGGATCTGTTGTTTATAAGCCACGCTGCTTCTGGTTTGTGTCATATCTGCCTGATCTAAGACTCAACAATCGCGTGAGTTTGTGTAGAGCTTATGTTTGTCAAAGTGCAGCCATCCCCACATCTCAGTGACCCCTGAAACAACCATGATGGAGCTGCAGCTTCCAGTCACGTCACCCCACCACCCCGTGGTGGCAGAAGTGGGCCCACACTCAGCTGTGATGCTTCTGCCATCCCGGTTCTCTCATGGAGCCTTCTCTCTGCAGCCTCATGTGCTATGACCAGGAGAGGCAGAGAGGTGAGTCCAGCCCACGTTTACTGCCCCCCCGTCCCCAGTCCCCGGCTCTACTCTTCTGCCGGATTCATGACACTTCAGTAAAGGTTAGCATTTCAGTGTAGCAACTAAGTAAGAGAATAAAATGTGAAAGAGATGCTAAAGCACTTTTAAATCAAATTAAAATCTTTACAAGCACTGCTAAATGAGTCTTATTCATCTTGATAAACAAGGATAGGGCACAGCCTGCAGCAGTTTGGCCTGTATGAGCGTATGCGCATACATCCATGACACACCCACACATATAAAGACATGCATATGCACATGAACACATGCGCACACGTTCATGCACATGTGTGCACACAGGTGGTGCTGTGGACATATGCGTGCATGTGTGCGCACATGCACAGTTTCACTGACAGCAGACAGGGCATACTTTTCACATTTTACGAAGGGTTAGCTAACTTAAGACAGAACGACGTAGGAGACCAGCTTGGGTCAGGTGTAAATTCCCGTTTCTGAGTCTTGGCCCTGACGCCTGTGTGTTCTCCTGTTGCTGTGTGTACCCACAAACATGATTCTTTGCAGACTCCTCCACGTTCCCTCCAAATAAGTCAGCTTGACTGCATTTCTTCAGTAAGTACCTTCTCCTCCATAAGAACATGCTCATCAGCTTCAAAACTTTTCTTACTTTTCACTATTAAACATTTCCCTGCCTTGCTCCCAATATCATTTTCAGTCACCCTAACAACCCCATAGGAGTGTCCTCAGGCTGCTGTGACATGTTACCACAAACGCAGTGGCTTAAGACATCACAAATGTATCAACTCCCAGCTCTGGAGGACAGGCGTCTGAAAGGGGTCTTGCTGGTGAAAATCAAGCGGTGGACATGCCTGTGTTCCCTGTGAGGCTCCAGCCCTAGTTTCCTTGCCTACGTTCCTTGGGTCATGGTCCCTTCCCTCTCCAAAGCCAGCCACGGCAGGTGGCATCTCTCTCTTGCTGCATTCCACCCCCTCACCTCCATCATCATGCCTCCTCCTCTGACTCTCCTGCTCCCTTCCTCTTTCACTTCTAAGGACCCTTGTGATGACACTGGGCCCCTTGGATGATCCCGGATAATGTCCCCACCACAGGCCAACTGATTAGCCATCTGACTCCATCTGCAACTAGAAATCCCCTACCTGCTGCCTAACAGAACATACTGCGTCCAGGGATCCGGATGAGGACATCTCTGGGGACATGATCCCATGAGCACATGCATTAAGTGTGTTGTCCTGACTCTACTAGTTAGAGGGACCCTACTGCTCCTAGCATATAGGGAAGGTGCGCTCTTCAAACTGAGTGAGTAAGAGAGGAAGGACGGGGACCCTTTTGTTATATGGCTTCTCATTTGGTGAGGATGTGAGTGCCATATGGGGAAGAGCATGGAGGACTGGTGTTGAATAATAAAAATGTGTTGCGAAATGGCAGCCTTTTGGACATATGCAGCATTCAGACAAGTAAAGCAATTTAGGAGAAATTATTCAATAAAGGCAGGTGATCACACTGAAGACACTTACCAGGGATCTGTGGCCAGGGACCTGGTCCCCTGGAAAAAGCATCTTAGTAATGCCATGTGAGCGATGATGTCACGAAATTGGTCTGTCTTCTCTTCTCTTCCAGAAGACTCGTCTGTAAGGCTCTCGGTTTAAATTCTGTATGTTAAATATAAATGCATCACTTAAAGCAGAGTATGCAATATAATGTCAAAAATACTTGTTTTCATTATTCAAGGGTAGTAATGGAAATATTTCCTAGAGGGGAACTTTAAATTGTGAATAAATATCAGTTTTCATTATTAGACATAAAATATTGTCCAATTATTTATGTTTTACATATCTTTTGGAGAAATAAAAAGAAATATGAATACAATGCTTGTATAGAATTATTGCTTCATTGTATTCTGTGAATATTTTTTCTATTTCATCTTTTCCCTTGAAAATCCCACTTAAAATTTACTCCAAGTGCTTATTTTTTACCCCTTGAAACTAGGAAAGTAACCCTCTACCATAGAAATATGCATTTTGTACACATACAGCAAATATATATAAAATATTTTTATGTAAAATATTACAACTATTATGGAAGACTCTCTGATAGTTCTTTAAGAAGTTAAATTTAGGTGAACCCTGGATATAAGGTGTGAACCCTGGCCTGAGGAGCAGGCCACATACAGCTCAAGGACCAGGGTTTGCAAGTGGGGGCCAAGGAGAACAAGTAAAGTGAACTAAGTAAATAAAATCCCTCTTCTTCCTCTCTCTTCCTGCCAGCCTGCATTCCAATCTGTCTGTATGCCTCTTAAAAAAAGGTAAATGTAGACTTACATTCTTAGGTATGTATATGAGAAAACTGACAATATAAGGTTACTCATAAATTTGCACACGAATATTAATTGTATCAATATTCATAATAATCAAAAAGTGGAAACAATCTAGCTGTCCATCAACTGATGAATGGTAAGCAAAATGTGCTATATCCAGACAATGGAATAATAGTGTTAGGTCATAAAAAGTAACGAAGTACTGATAGGTGTTACAATGTGGTTGAACCTTGAAAAGAATATACTGAATATAAGAATCACTCTATTATATGATTCCATCTATCTATCTATCTATCTATCTATCTAATTTTTAGAACAAGCAATCCAGAGACATAAAAGATGTTCCTTGCTAGGGTTTGAAGAGGGAAGACCTGGGAGTTATATGATTTATTTTGGGGTGATAGAAATGTTCTGGAATTTGATAATGGTGGTGATAAATCACTGAATTATAAACCTGGAATTAATTTTAAAGGACTGAATTTTATTTTGTGAACTTTATCTCAATAAGGAGCAGAGAAATATATTTTGACTCAAAGAACTCTAGACTTTGATAAGAAGATCTCTTTAGTTTAAAGAACTGAAAGGTCTCATCTTAAAAACTGGCTTCTCTGAAGACCTGTACTGTGAGATCCGGGGAGAGAGAAGGAAACTGAAAGTGTGGAATGTTATAAGCTATCTTTAAAATCTAGATAAACTAACTCAATGCTGTATTGACGGGAGATTAATTTTCTAAGTGATAGAGCAACATTCCAAGACAGTTTCTAAATCAGTAGGAAAAGAATCCCCTTGAGTTCTCAGATCTTTTCCCACTCCTAAATCCATAATGTTAAATGCTTTTTAGTTGCATTCTAAATCCCAATCTCAGTAAAGCAAATGATTACTTGGGAAGAAATAGATAAATAGATAGTCATTCAACATGTATTTTGCATTTTACATAACAGGAAACACAGCAAAAAATTAAAGGAAACCAGAGCAATTTGCATTTTAACTCAATAAGCAATACTAGATAGAATTGATCTCTACAGATATAGGGTGTAAAAAAAGGGGATTTATAAAATTTATATTAGAGTGTTGTCTGGTCACTTTTTAGAGAAAGAATGCCTGGTCATGGTCCTAACAGGAGCGTCTCAGTACATTTAAATGGATGGGTGGATGGGTGGGTGGATGGGTGGATGGATGAATGGATGGATGGGTGGATGGATGAATGGATGGATGGGTGGATGGAGGGCTGTCTGGATGGGTGGATGGGAGGATGGATGGATGGATGGATGGATGGATGAATGCCTAACTTGAAGAAACCTAGCTGGTCTCCTACTAGTCAGGAGGGCTCCCCAATGTGATAGGAGATGATTAATAGTGTAAGGACATTGTTATACTGGGAGTAGTCAGCATATTCTCATTTCCATGTATTTAGTTACTACATAAGCTCTACAACAATTTGGATTTTGTCTTTTGTGATTCACAAATTTAGTCCCAGTGCCATAATAGTGGCTGAAATACAGTAAGTGCTCAATATATATTTGTTGGGTAAATGAATTTATGGAAGATATTTGAGGACCTTTGACATATAAATCAAACATATTTAATAAGTGACATAAGATGAGACTGATTTTCAACATACACGAAGGAGTGGATGAGGGATGAATGCGGAGATGGAGAGAGGAAGGATACCAGGCCTGGGGGACATGAAGAGAAACTGACATGTACTGATCACGTGTAAGACCCTCTGCCAAACATGTTGCTCACATCAAGTCACTTCTTTTTTACCACAATTTAGTAAGGAAAGTAACATTTCCACTGGATAGGGAAAGTCAACTGGACTAGTGCAGTAATTTTGCAAAGTTGGAAAGCTAATAAATAGCAGAATCAGGTTTTTTGACTCCAGCATGTAGCCATACTCCCAAGTAGCAGCCCAGAGTGAAGCTTCCAGACTTTTCAGTCCCCACACACCCATGAGGGTTTTGAAAAACTATGCACACTCCTATTTTTGTTTGATGCCAACATACAAGCACTTCATCTTGTCTTTGAATGTTGCAATGAGTGTAATTGGAACACTATGAATGGTGACCTGTGAGATACAATTTCTGCCATATAGTAAGGCATTCAGTGGACCTAATGCCATGGTGAACTGGTTTTCACCATCATTAGTTTAAAATGTAGGCATACAATTTCATGAACCATTAGAAATTTGACATTACTTTTCTTCTTGGAGTCATACTTCCATTCCACTCCTCCAAATTTCCTTGAAAATTCAAACACCTCCCACTTGAAAAATCTTAAATTGATCACCCTACCATAGTTTTCTGCAATAAAAATATGTAGATATACTGAATATTCTTTATTCCTTATGATGACAAATTTCTAAGTCTTAAACATTTTCCTCAATTGGCTTATCATTATGATTGATCATTACTGGTATATATAATTCGGCATAATCAAATACATTTAAATTCTGACAAACGTGATTAAAAGTAAAATTTCATTGGTGTTCCCTGGTGGGGTAGTAGTTAGGTCAACTGCCTTCTCCAGTACAGATCACATCCATCCCAAGGACCCAGGTTCTTGTCCCAGGAAAACCACCAAGATGCACAACTAAACTAAAATAAATTAATGCCTCTTCCTCCTTTCTCTTCCTGCCTGAATGCTTACTCACCTGCATTCCTGCCTGCACCTTTCCTTTAAAAATAGAAAGTAACATTTTGGAGAGAGCTAGGAGAGAATGGGTTGGAATTTTTTATTTCTCCATTAGTTTATTTAGTCCTCAGTTAGATTTGTAACACTTTTTACTGGAATGACACAGGTTTAATGACACTCCTTCCATTTTAGTGTTTAAAGGTGTAAATCCTAAACCAACTTATTCACACAAAAAATGCATTGTGAATGGAAGGAAGTGGTTTTACAAATGTGACTCAATTATGTGAACTTCTCTCACATACCAAAAACCATGTAGAATAATGTATCCTCAAGAATCATGTTGTGCAATAGACTTTTAGTCAAAAAGGCCAATCAGTAGCTATAGGACGAGAAGGGGGAAGCTGTGTGGGCAAAATGGGTTAAAGGGATTCATTATACAGTGATGGAAACGCTGAAATAGTGGTGAACTTACCGTATGATACACAGATGTGGATTTATGATGATGCATATCTTAAACCAGGATATTATAATGCAAAATCCTTTCAATAACATTCATTTTTAAAAAAAGCATGTTGTATGATCCACCAGCTGGTAAGTATTCCTTCAACTGTGATGCATGCAAAGAACTGGAAGCCACCAGCCCAGGGGACATGGAGCCTGGAGGGCGATACTGTCTGACCTCAACATTCCCATGAGCACCACCCTTCATTTGATCCCACAAACAGTTCTTACACTCTGGACAAAGCGGGGTGGTGATATTCGATGAAGGGGCTGGAGGGACCGGTGGAGCATCCCTGTCTTTAAAAAGCAGGACAGTTGTGAAGGGGGAGGTGAAAACCTGGACCAGAGGCCTACTTTCTGAGAGAACAATTCTCAAAGGGAAATTGTAACAGATGAACATTTTTAAATGGATTCCTTTAATTAATTTTCCAAGCTGCTTGCATAACTCTTAAGAATCTTTCTATCATCCCAGAGTACATGTACCTTTGTTGGAAGAGCTCTCCTTTGGAGGAGCTGCCAAGGGTAAAAAGCTGCCTTGTTCACTGTTTTGCTTGGAGCACGCCTGAGAGAACTATGCGTTTAGCCCACACATCTGTCTAGCCTGCACACAATCCACAAAGAAGGACTGTAGGACTGTTCTCCTGCTGAAGACGCAGCGTCGAGGGGACAGCTGAGCAGGGGCCCCCAGCACAAGAACATCGGTGTGAGTTCACAAAACGCGGACACGGGTGTGATCCATGATAATATATCAGGATTTTCCTTGGTGCAAATGATTGTGTTAAGAGCACACAAACCTTTGTCTCAACCAAGCTTCTGATGGCACCAAACGAAAACCATCACTCAGAGCATCAGCCCTCTCAGCCATCTTCTCACAAATCAATGACTGTTATCACTTGGGATTGGCCAAGGAAGTGTGTTTCCATTGGAGTCTAGCAATACTAAAAAGAAGAAGAAGAATGATGATGATGATGATGATGTAAAACAAAACAACCCAAAGAGCTGTGCAACAAAAACACGTGCAAGCAATGACTGTGGAAGATTGTCTAACAAGGAAGTTTCCACAAAAGTTCTATGCCTTTCAAAGGAGATGATTCATTTTGCCACCTGCATTCTCAGCAAGGGAGTGTTCTCTCTCCACATCAAAGCTCACTCAGACCCCATCTTCTGCCCAGCTAACTGAAGGCAAGGCCAGGCGGCCACCAGGCGACCCTGTCACCCAAGATTGGGAATATCCACTCGCCCAAAGGCAGCCCTATCCAGAGCTTGGCTCAGTAGCACAGAACTCTGGGCTGGAGATCATTCCCGATGAAGAGACCATCTGGGTCAGTTCTCTCGGACAGCTGGGGTCGGAATGAGAAGAAAAGGAGCTGGGCTAGGAAGGGTATACTAAGACATGCCCTGAGGTCGAGCTGGGACAAGCCAAGGTGACGCACAGGACTGAATGACGAGGAAGACAGACAGCCTGAGTAACCACGGAAAGCTGTTTTCAAGACAGGAAACTGAAAAAGGGAAAGACACATGGTATCAAGAAAGATGAAAAGTCTAGGTCATTTCCAAGTGCATCTGGGTCTTGATACTGTCTTGTAGTTAATTCCCTCTACCTGAGCAACCCGATCTGCGCAACTGAGTCTGACAAAGCACTGACACCAGTCTCAGCTGTGCCCAGGATGACACCAGCACAGCAGGGACCTCCCTTGGAGCCCCCTTCCCAAGAGAAAAGCAGAAACAAGCACCCTGGACCTTTGCTATCAGTCACTCACTGACCCAAGTAAGGCCTATGGATCCTACCTCTCCTCTCCTCT
>RJWH01004556.1:0-103106 GCA_004363575.1 Solenodon paradoxus | reverse complement strand
TGTTACTTCCGCATATTTTCCCCACTATATAAGACGCTTGTATGACTAAGATTTTGAGACACACTGAAGAGACATTAAAGAAACTTCTGATCATCGAATGCTTGTGTGTGTGTCTCCACTCCTCGCGTTCCCTGTCCCTACCGAGCCAGCCTCCCCTCTCGGGCCGAACAGACGTTGACTGACCTGCGGGCCGGGTCACCCTCCCACAACCATTTCATACCAGAGCCTGGGATCCACTGAGGTATTACACTTCCAGACTTTGAACTATACCACAAAGCTATAGTGATCAAAATAGTATGTTACTGGAATAATAACTGAGGCACAGATCAGTGAAATAGAACTGAATCACCAGAAATTGACCCACTCACCTACAGTCAGTTAATCAAAAGAGCCAAAAGTATTCTATGGAAAAAGGAAAGTCTTCAACAAACGGTTTTGGGAAAACTGGACAGATGAATGCAAAAGAATGAAACTAGACCACTCTCTAACCCCATTCACAAAAAATTAACTCAAAGTGGATTAGAGACTTGGACATAAGACCAGAAACCATAAAGCTCTTAGAAGACAACATAGGAAAGACTTTCCATGACATAAGTCATAGCGAAGCCTTTGGGACTCAATTCCACCATCAAGGGAAGCAAAGAGAAAGAAAAACAACTGGAACTACATCAAACTAAGGAGCTTCTTCATGACAAAAGAAAATATCACCAAAACCAAACGGAAACTTACTAAGTGGGAGAAGATAATTTGCATTCAATATTTCTGACAAAGGCTTAATATCTAAAATATACAGAGAACTCATAAAACTCAACAGAAGAAACGGCAATCCAATCAAAAAATGGGAGGAGGAATTGGAGAGACACTTTTCTGAAGAGGATATACAGACAGCCAAAAGGCATATGAAATGATATTCCTACCCACTGGCTATCAGGGAAATGCAAATTAAAACAACAATGAGATATTACCTCACACCTGAGAGACTGGCTATTATCCAAAAGCCTGGAAACAACAAATGCTGGCGAGGATGTGGAGAAAAGGGAACACTTTTGCACTGTTGGTGGGAGTGCAAATTGGTGTAACCCCTACGGAGAACAGTTTGGAGATTCCTGAAAAAACTGAAGATGGAAATCCCATATGACCCCGTCATTCCACTTCTGGGCATCTACCCAGAAGATACAGAAGCCCCCATCCGCAGAGATGTATGTATCCCCATGTTTAGTTTGGCCCTATTCACAAGAGCTAAGAACTGGAAATTACCTAAGTGCCCAAAATGAGATGAGTGGATAAGGAAGATGTGGTCCGTACACACAATGGATACTACGCAGCCCTTAGAAGAGATGAAACCCTGTCATCTGAGTCAACATGGATGGAACTAGAGGGGATGATGCTCAGTGAAACAAGTCAAAAGGAGAAAGAGACCAGATGACCTCACTCATCGGTGGAATGTGAACAGACTAAACAAAGGCACAGATGAAACATAACCAACCCTGAAACATTTGCAACAGAACTGAGGTGACCAAAAGGGACTGGGATAAGAGGGGGCAATGGGTGGTGAAGCCCACTGGACATTGGGGAAGGGCACCTGGTGATGTGGTGAAGGGCAGGGTGTGTTGAAACATAACTAAGAAATGTGGAACCTATACATAGAAAATGATTTTAATGTGTTTAATAATCACTACAATAAAAAGAAATTTAAAAATATTAATTTAAAAATATCAGGGGCATGCCCTGGTGGCCTAGCGGTCTAGTACGTCCCAAGGTCCTAGGTTTGAGACATGGGGCAGAGGGAACTAACCATTGAAGAAAAAAAACCAAATAAAAATAAAGTGCTGCTTCTCTCTCTTCCAGCCTGACTGCCTGCCTACTTACCTTTGTTCCTGCCAGCACCTTTCCTTTGAAAATAAAAAAGGCAGGGGGAGCTGCTATTTCCAACTAGCTTCTTTAATGCAGTGATAGTCACATTCTTAAGCAAATTTACTGACGTCAACAAGGACATTGTTAAGCCGGGGTGTGAGCTGGGGAAGGGTCTAAAGCAAAGGCTGACCGGTCTGCCGAAACGCCATGGCAGATGGGAGGGGACGGATTGCAGGTCGCCAGGCTCCTTGGCGGCCACGGTCCCGACGCGGCAGCTGAAGGCGGCAGAGGGAGCCCGTGGCAGCTTCGAACACGGTGGGATGCGGGACCCTGCCCACGCCACGTGGGCCGCCTCCTCCCAGCGCCGCCCGGGGGCCCCAGCACCCCAGCGCGGCGCCAGGCGTCCGGTGTGTGTCGTCTGGTTCGAAGACGGCGGCGTTTAATGACGCGACGAAGGACCTCACGGCGACCGCCCTGCCACCCGCTCCCGCGGCCGCGGGTGAAGCGCCCACCGCCCAGCACCGGGTGGACGCGGGCGGCCGGCGGCCCTTTGTGCGCAGGCGGCTCCCGGCTCCCGCCGCGGGGGGCCGCGCGCTCCCGGAAACTCCCCCGGGCGTCCCCGCCGGCCCGGCGCCCGCGGAGCCCGACCCGAAGCCCCGGGCCGCCCGCGCCTTGGGGCCCGCGGCCGCGCGCGGGGATGCCGACTGCCTGGAGCGCTGCTTCGCCCGCCAGCGCGTCTGCATCTCCTTCGGCCTGTGGATGTGCGCCGCCTGCGGCTGGACGGCCGCCCGCGCGCTGTAAGGGGCCGGGCCCCGCGAGGGCGGCGCGGGCCGGGGCGCTGAAGTCGGGAACTTCGTCCCGGACCCCGCGTCCCGGGCTGGGGAGGCGCCTGCATGCGGCCCTGGAGGCCGGAGTCCCGGGCGCTGTTGTCGGCCGAGCCCGCGGCCCCGGCGCGGCTGGGGTGAAACCGCTGGGCCTCCCCTTCTGCAGGAGCTGCTGGAGGCGGGGGCGGACGAGACAGCGGCGCCGCAGCTCCCAGGAGCTGTCGCCTAAACAGCATCACGGCCCCACCCCGCCGCCAGGCCTGGCAGAGGGCAGAGACCTTGGAGGAGCGTCTGGATGTTTCTGGACTTTCCTGTTCCTTTTCAAAAAATACAACCAGGAGCTGCCTTGCCAGCACGGTGTGGTCATGAGCTGGAAGGGCAAACTCTTGTTAGGGAGACGCGCACTCCTTTGTGGGTCTGGCCCCTGCGCTGGGGCCTTGGGCAGTCGCTGGAGTCCCTTGATCCTTCCTTTTCCATCTGCTTCCCCAAACCCCTGCTGAAAATCTGGAGCTTCGTAAGGACACAAAGTCATAATTGCCCATTGCAGACACCTGCTGTGGAGGCCCAGCCACAGCTCCGTCTCTGCCCGTGTGTCACTGCAGGCGTCTCTATCTGAGATGTGCGAAGAAATCTGGGCAGGACCCGTCGGTGCTCTGGGCTGCCTGCGGCCTCCTGACCAGCCTGTGCGACATGGGCGGGGCGATCCTGACCAGACAGCTCGCCATACAGGTGCGTGGGGCCCACCGGGGACAGTGTTCAGCCCGGCTCAGGCCTGGCCTTGCTTTCCCCGCTGCAGCCACAGGGCGTCTGTCTCGTTCCTTCGCCTGGTGAGGAGTTTCACCTCAGGGCCGGGCCTGCTGGTCTGCTGCCCTCTGACACCATCGCTCCGAGAGCCGCATGACGCGGAGCTCCTGTGAGTCTTCGCTCCGAGTAACCTTCTCAGTGAGGCCTCCAAGCCGCAGCTAAGGAGTGTCTGCCCTCCCTTCTCCTCCGATCTCCTCAGCCTGCTGTTCTTTTCCAGAGCTTGCCCGCTGACATACCCCTTAAGACACTATTTTACTTACTGATTGTGTTTATTGCTTATTTTACTGTAACCTCTCCTGGCATGTCAGCTCCTCAAGAGCAAGCTTTTGTCAATCCCTTAAGCAGCAGCCGGCCCCTAGCAGATGCTCGGTCACCGGTGATGGCTCTAGAGCCCGGAGCCAGCTGCCGCGTCCTCCCCGCGTGGTGAGGCAGACATCTGAGCCACTGAGAAGGGTTTCGAGTTTTCCCAAAACCCGCAGACAAGCCTGCGGAGAAGGGGCCCGTTCAAAACTCATATCCCAAGGAAGCCTTTTGGGCCCCCTTTAGGGCACCTCCTGGGGCTAGTCCTGTCCACACGCCCACCAGGTAGTCATGAAGCGGGGCAGCCGAGTGGCCAGGACACACATCTGGAAGGTTCTCGACCCTTATCACTGAGAGGGTTATCATGAGGCCCCACTGGATTCCAGTCGTAATAGCTGATCTTTATGAAAAACTTAGCAGTTGGCACTAAGCACTTTTGTGTTAGCTCATTGAATCTTCAAAACATCCCATAACATGGCTGCTTTGTGTGGTGCCCTCATTAGCCCCTGTTCCCCATGGTCACACATGTGGAAACTGAGGCCGAGAGAGATGAGTAGCTTCACTGAGGTCACTTGTAAGCAGCAGGGTTCCAGCCCCAGCGCGCATGCCCCTAACCACTAAGGACGCTGCCAGATGGCGCCCTGGGGGCATCCTGTGTCCCTTGAGGTGCCCGTCTGAGTGCTTTCCGTGTTTCCGTTCATGGAATGTGCTCAACACTGAGGGAGGCACCGTTCTTAGCCCTGTTTGGTAGATGAGGACACTGGGGCCCAGGGAAGCTCAGAGGCTGAGCAGAGTCACACCGCGGCCCGGCACAGGCTGCAGCACCTGGGCGCGGAGGGAGGCTGTGCGCTGGGCGGCGGGTCCCTCGGGGAGACGGCTGGGAGGCCCCCAGAAGGCCCCGCCCGTGGGCACGTGTGGAGGAGAAGACGGGTAAGAGGTACGGCAGCCACTGGAAGGTGTTTGGACCCTGAAACTCTTCGGTTCCGCAGGTCTTCACAGGTGCCTGCTTTGCAGCAGCTGACGTGGTGCACTTCGTCTTCGTTCTCTTCCCAGGCTGCCGCTGCAGATCCCAGCGCACCTCGGGTGAGTGTGCGGCCCTCTCCCTGCCTTCGTGCATCCCTGGGCTGAGAGCTGCTCCTCGCCACGTCCACACAGGCGCTGGCCTGGCGCAGGCAGGGAGACACCCCCGAGCAATGTGGGCCCCGTAGAGACAGACACAGGTTCACCCACCTCGGGCCGCTGGAGGGAGGGAAGGGCTGCAGGTGTCTCGGAAGGATGTGACGTTGGAACTGGGGCCACAGGGAAGGGATGCGGGTGGAAAGAACTGCAGGGGTCAAGGCTGGGAGGAAGGACAGCGCGTGACTGGTGGAGGGGCAGAGGGGCCCGTCAGCAGTGAAATCTCGGTTGACAAGTTGCCCGACCACGACCTAGAACTTACTGGAATGGGTGTGGGCCACCTCGGGCAGAGCGGGGCTGGCAGTGACAGAGATGGGAGTATGTGGGACAGTGGCTTTCCTGACAACGGACCCTTGTACTTGGACGCTTCTCCCAAGGGGATGCTGGCCTCCTAGGGTAATGCTGGATGTCTTCACCTGCTCTAGAGAGGAACGCTCAGAGGTGCATCCGGCCTCAGTTTCCAGGAGGGTGTCCCAGGCCGTGCTCCTGTGGTCACAGTCTCAGGGGCTGCTCACCGCTGCATCCCCTGAGCCTCCCCTTCTTTGTGCCGGGCTCCGTGGAGACTTGGCAACGCCAGGGCAGAGCATCTGTCCTTGGGGTCCCGTCTAGGGGAGGCAGTGCCAGATGCTCCCAGACCCGCCGTGTTCCGAGAGGGCCGAGGAAGGGGCACTGCCATGGACAGTGGACGGTGGGAGGGAGGAAAGACTTCCCCAAAGACATGGCACAACCTCGGCCAGCAGGGCAGCCGGGAACCTGGTGGGCCTGGGACTGGGCCGGCACTTCTTCCAAGTTTACCTGTCCAGCTTAGTCCCAGGAGTCACGGGGCATGTGGCGTCCTTGCAGGTCGGGGCTGGCGACAGAGGAAGAGGCAGCGGCTCAGGCCAGCGGGTTTGTCCTGGTGCCGCCGCTGAGCCTGGGCCCGGGCAGGGCTCTCTGGGCCGCAGTTCCAAAGACTTCAGTCCCGTCCGGGGGCCACAGCGGAGGTTGCTGGAGAGCCTGCTGCAGGTGAGGCTGAGCCTGTTCGGAGGACGTGGGGCTGTGGGTGCCAGCGCCCCAATAAACGGGGTGGGGGCCGGGTTAGGCCTCGCTGTTGGTGGGAGGACCTTCTGAAAGCAGAAAAGGCTGGGACCCAAGGCAGTCTCCCCTGGGTACTGAATCATCACCGGTTCTGCAGGACGACACTGAAATCCTTGGCTACCTGCTGGGTGGCATCGCGGCCATCGGCTCCTGGGCTTCCCGAATGCCCCCACTCTCCAGCATCGTGAGACATGGCTTAGGCTGGGGCTGGGGGTGATGGTGGCAGGTCTAGCACCCCTGCACCCTTGAAGCTCCAGGTCATGGGGGTGGAGGACTGGAATTCCCTTGTGACCTGGGCCCCAGGAAGAGAAGGGCTGGGTCTTGGCTCTTCGTGATTCAGCCCAGCTGACATTCATGAGCCCCGTGTTGGGTGCCAGGGGCACCAAGATGGAGAGGACCCCGGCCCTGCTCTCAGGAGCCCTCTGTCTCACTGTTGGGCAGACAGACATGTAAGGAGCTCAGTTGTGATCAGGGCGAGAGGTGTTGCACTAGAGGAATGTCAGACGTGTTGGGACCTGGAAGAGGGAGTTACTCCTTCTCTCAGGGTGAAGGCTTCCCAGAGGTAAGTGTAAGCCGGGTTCTAAGGGATGAATAGGAGTTCACAGGGAAGGGAAGCAGTTGAGCAAATGCTGGAAGTCCAACAGAAGAGCAGCCCTGGGGACTGGCCGTGGGTGGACAGCTTGTAGCCCAGGGGCTGGGGCTTCGAATCTGCTCTAAGGAGCTGGAAGGTGACGTCGCTCCTCCTTGCCAGCCCCTCCTCTCTCTGCCCAGTGCCGGGGTAAGACGTTTCCCTCCATCCACCTGTGGACCCGGCTCCTGTCAGCACTCGCCGGCCTTCTCTATGCCTCAGCCTTGTGGCCCACGACCGACGGCCCGAGTACCTGCTTCGGGCCACACCCTGGTTCCTGACCTCCCTGGGCCCGGCCGCACTGGACCTCTCTGTATCCACCCCAGGCCCAGGGCCGTGACTGCCCGTGGCCAGAGGAGGCCCGTGCCTCCCCCTCCCCCTGCCCCTGCCAGGCCCCCTTCTGTCTTTCTGGATGGACCTCTGTCCTGGGACAGGCGGTCTGGAACCTGGGCGGGCAAACATGGTTCCTTTTATAATTTAGTGTTTTGTTTCCTTTTTTAAATAAGTGTCTCTTGGCTGGAATTCTGTGAAATAGCAAAGGGCGTGTGGAGGCTCCTGCCCTGGGATCGCAGATCTGGTCTCGTTCTGCCCCGGGTCTGTGAACTTGCCGTTCGCATTGGGAGTGGCAGAGCGGGCTGACCTGCCATGCAGAGTAACCATCCGTCTGTTCTCTGCAGTGGCGCCTGGGCTGGGAAGCAGAGAGAAAGCTGACAGGACCTGCCCTTCGTCAGTGCCTGCAGCGCCTGCCTGCCTGCTCAGGGAGCGTTGCCTGATGTGCTGAGGTCCCAGTGACCTTGGCATGAGTGCCTCAAGGGCAAGCTAAGCTTGGAGTGTGGCCGGGTGGGGAGGCAAGACGGTGGGTAATGGCTCTGCTGTGGGTGTGTGAACACCTGTAGATTTAGCATCAATCGTTCAGAAATTAGGATTTTCTCAAGTACCGTATTGTTTCTTAGAGCTGCCATTACTCACTATTGCAAATTTGATAGCTTGAAACAACAGAAATTTCTCCCCTCACCATTCTGGAGGCTGGAGATCTGAAATCCAAGCAAGGCCACGCTCCCAGGACAATTTTCCCTGATTCCGATGGCTCCTGTGTGCCTGGGCCTGTGACTGCTTCCTTTAACTTTCTGCCTCTGCTCTGCTCCCTTGCGGGTCTCTGCTGTCCTCTGCTGTCCTGGGTATTCCCGTTCTGGGATTTCAGACCGGCCTAAACCTCTGTGACCACATCTGAATTCATTCCGTCAGCAAAGACCTGATTCTGAAAGGTCGCGTCCTGAGGTTCCAAGTAGATGGGGGCTGCGGGACTCTCTCTAACCTGCTCCTGCCCCGTCCCTGTGAGCTGAGCCCTTTAGGGACGAAGTTCTCAAAATGCCCTCACTAAGCACTTAACGAGGACCCACGGAGTGCTGGTTAGAGGCGGGTGCTGGGCGCCAGGCCCTGTGTGCAGATAGGACCTGGAGAGTCCAACCAGCCCCATCTTCCAGGAGCGCCTGTCCGTTCTGGGCCGGCCAGGGAGGGAGTGAGGCCCGTGGGTGCGGGCGCTGCGTCCTTGACCTTAACCCCACTTCTCAGATCATTTTCCTTTGCTGCGTGATGAAGAGCAAGATGCGGGAAGGTCTTGGGATTAGCCTCTGAAGCCAGAGAGAGCCTGGACACCCAGGCCCTTCTGACCTGCGCAGAGAAAGAAGAGGACAGTCCCGAGGTTTGTGTGTGGAGGGGACAGAGGGTGCCCTGCTGAGGGGGTGGGGCAAGGTGCCTGTGTGCTTGGCCAGGCACTTTAAAAATGACTGTTTATGCCCAGCACGGAGGTCCTGCATTAACAGGACTCTCCATTCTCCCAGTGACATTTTTTAAAAGGTTTTGATCCCTTAAATCACTTGATGTCGAGCGATGTAGATGACATCGTCAAATGTCCACTTCCGCTGTTCAGTCATTTCCTTACTCATGTACGTGTATATTTTAAATTTTCATTCTGTATGATTAATATGTTAATTTACAATTGTGGTATTTTTGCCCTCATATTTCATGAGAACATTTGTATCCACTTTTTTTTAAAGGAAAGGTGCAGGCAGGAATGAAGGCTGCTAGGCAGGCGGGCAGGAAGGGAGAGGAGGAAGGAGCACTTTGTTTTATTTGGTTCCTGGGATGTTCCTGGGATGTTCCTGGGATGTTTCTGGGATGTTTCTGGAATGTTCCCGGGATGTTCCTGGGATGGAGGTGGACCTAACCAGTAGCCACAAGAGGGCGCCTTCGTTCCACTTTCACTGGCATCTTTGCCGGCCACGTGTTGGCCGTTGCTAACACGGAGCTTTCTTCTTCCTTGATGTGGTTCAAATACTGGCTTTTGAAAGGGTGTTTGCGACAGCACCCACCGTCTACGATTATACTGTGCCCCCAGTAAGTCTTCGTGTGTCTGGAGTAAACGTGTTTTCCTCATTTGCTGACTTACCCAGGAGACTGCTCTAAGTAGCTCGAGTTTACTTTACTCACAGGTCACTTCTCTTTACCCCAAATCCTTGGTGCCAAATAACCAAGAAAATACCTTTATAATATAAGACAGCTGGTAAAGACTTGAACATAAAATGATTCACTCTTTTCTAAGATAATTTTTGAAAAAGAAAAAAAAAAAAATCCCTGTTTACCTAAGATCCTCACTGTGTTTCTGCTGTCAGGCTTAGCAATGACATCTGAGTTCCTGAGTTAGGGGACAGCGGTGTGTATGACCAAGGTAAAGGGATCTCATAAGCCCAGTGTGGTTCGTGGGAACCGGAGGCCCAAGTTCCCACGAAGGCCCTATGGAGGTTCTTTTCATTCCGTTATTTATTCATTGTGAAATTGTATCACAAAAGAGAACGAAACTAGTTGGGGAGCCAGGCGTGCCCTCGCACCCCGGAGGGGAAGTAGACCGTTGGCCTCCCTTCAGCACCCTTTATAGCAGTGGTTCTCAAAGTCTCGTCCCTGCACCAGCATCGCCTGGGAACTTGTGAGAAATGCAAATCCTAGGGCTCCCGCCTGGACTGCCAGACCAAACTGGGCATGGGATCAGCGCCCCGTGTTTGAGTAAATCCCCTGGGTGCTCCTGACACACACCCAAGCTTAAGAACCGCTGCTTTGCCTGAGCACTTGTTTAGCACCTCCCGCAGCGCTTCCCAAAACTTGCCACACATTAGAATCACCTTGGGGTCTCAAACCTCCCAATCTGATCGCATCCCTTACAAATTAAATCGGATTGGAGGGGAGATTTGAAGGTTAAACACCAGTTGTTTTGTTTCTTAAGATGCCCTGGTGATTCTACTCAACACAGTTGGTTGACTCCCTGTGACCTCAGAGAGATAAAGCACATCTTATAGGAAGAGGCAGGGAGACGTGGCACAGGACAGACAAAATACGTCAAGGATTCCTTTAAAGAAAATGGGACCTTGTTTTTAGAAAATGTCTCCTGACTTTAAGAATTCTCCTTTCTGTCTCCCTTCTCCACCTGGAAGAATTCAGATTGGGTGCCTCTCACCACACTCCCACACTGCAAGTCTCCCAGGACGATGGCAGCCATCAGTTGCTCCATGGAGCTGACCAGCGAGCCAGTGCAGCAGGTGAGTGACCTTGGATCACCGGAGGGGGTGGGGGTGGGGAGGTGTCCACAAGGATGGGAAGCAGTCAGGGAAGCCTTCCTGGAGGAGGTGACACTTTATCAGCAGAGTGTTTGAGGCAGGGAAAACATGAAAAAGAGGAAGGAGTGGTGCACCCTGGTGGAGTAGCAGTCGGGTGCAGTCCACATACATGCCAAGGTCCTGGGTTCATGTCTCAGAACCCAGGGGCAGGGAACAACCAAGAGGAACAACTAAATAAAATAAAGCTTCTTCCTCTTCTCTTCATACCTACTTGCCTCTGCTCCCTTTCATGCCTGTCTGCATGTTTCCTTGAAAAAAATAATGGAGTTCTCCAAAGATCTTGGGGTGGGGGTCACAGAGGGTAGGTGGAGGAGAGTTTGGGGAGATAAAAGGTTGGGGAGGAGGCAGAGGGGTGCCACACTGAAGAACCTCTTCCTGAGGGTGACGGGTCCAGGCTTCAGCGTCTGGTATGCATTTAGCTCTCAGGCAGTATTGGAGGGGGACTAGGGGAGACGAGAGTCCAGCAAGGCGGTCAGGAAGGGCAGAGGTAAGTCCAGGAGGTGGCGTGGCCAAACCATGCAGAGGGGACTGCAGAGGTGCATCAGCTGGGCAGCGGGAGACTGAGGGCTCTAGGTGATGCCCAGGGTTCTGGCCTGTTCTCGGGCTGTCATGAGGAAGGGGTGGAGCAAGGAGGGAAGAGGTGACAGGTTCACTCCACCAGCCCACTACCCACTGAGACATTCCTTGTCAAGGTTACCTCTCACTTGCTAACCTTTAGGGTCATTTCCGTCCTGGTTGCAATTCAACTCATTTGCTGCCAGCTTCTTCTGACTTCTGGGGTCCTCACCCTCCTGTTTGCTGCCTGCTCCCGGGCCCTCCTTCCCTGTCACTTCTGCGGCTCCTCTGGTGAGTGAGACTTTAAGATTGTAGTATCCCAGGCTCTGTCCCGCGGTGCCCCTGGACCCCGGACCCATAGTCCAAAAGCTCTACCAGTTTGCAGGCTCCTGGGAGTGTGTCTCCACCTCCCCCTCTGCCCGCAGCTCCGGGCCCAGCTGCCCGGCCAGCGCCACTCTTACTGATACAGCGTGAACACGTGTGCGTGCCTCAGTTTCCTTAGCTGTCGTGGGAACGTGTGTCTCGAAAAGAAGATTGATTCCAGAGCAAGGGCCAGACGGCGCATGAGAAAGAGGAGAGTTAAAGCACAGGGGTGAAGCAAAAAGTTTTATTCAGAAAGAGAGGAGGCAATACCCCCAAAGGGAGCATGGGCTTCCATAGAGGGAGCAGCCCCGATGGGCCCGAGACCGCGGCTTTAGGGGTGTAGTTCTCTCCCCACCCCAGCCTGTGGTTGACTTTCCGAGATGGGGCAAGTCTTCTTACTGGCTCGTCGGTGGTCTCTCTTGAATTAACCAGAGGGCTTTATGTCGGGCGGCACCTTTGTGATTGATTTCTCTTGTTCTTTCCAGTAGCCCTGAGCCTGAGCATGTAGGTTTGGAGTTGAGTTTACCTGTCCTTTCAACTTAATTATGCAGACTTTCTGCCTCTGGGATAGTAAACTGGATGGATGCCATTTTATGTTTTATGGCTCCGGATTGATACTGGGTTAAATCGGTCACAGTGCTCTGCTGTTTCCTGCCTCTGGATTTCTCTCATCCTGCACTCTGCTCACATCTGGCTAGCTACCTGCCATGGCCATGTCCACGCTGTGTTCTGTGTTTCCATGCCAGCTGCTTTCCCTCTCCTCCTGTCTCAGTGAAAGACACACTACCCCGCAGCTGGTCAGGCCTCAGATTCCTCTCTTCCCTCACTTCATCTGTGCCCATCCAGCTCATTTGCGAGTCGTGTAACTTCGTCTTTTAAAAGAGACCCAGGTGACGTGCGTCCTGGTGGCTCAGGTGTTATGCCCGGGCCTGGGGAGCAGTCCACAAACAGCCCAAGGACCTGGGTTCCCAGCCTGACAAGGACGGGGGAGGTGACACAACTAGAAAAAGCTCTTCTTCCTCCTCTCTCTTCCTTGCTGCCTGCTGCCTGCCTTCTCTCCTCCATTGCTGCCTCCTCTTAAAAAAAAGATTTGGGGCAGCACTGCGGCTCAGGTGGCTGAGGTACAGGTCATGTAAAGACCAAACCTGGGTTCACGATGCAGGGCCAGGGTAAAAATAAAATACATTTGAATGTAATTAAATAAATAAAATTAATAAAATAAAAATAAAATGTATTAATACAATTTTGAAATAAAATTAAATCAACTCGATAAGCAAGAATAAAGGAAAATAAATTAGATACATTGAATAAAATAAAGTTCATAAATATGGTAAAATAAAATAAATTAAATTGAATTTATAAAACTAATAGTATAAAGTAAATGACTAAATAAAATTAACAAAATAAAATCAAATATAATAAAATTAAATTGATAAAATTCGAAATGCTGTTAAATGAAATGAAATGAATAAAAATCATATTTAATCAAATAAGATCAAATTGCTATAATTAATAAAATACAGCATAACAAAATAAAATTAATAAAATATAATGTTGTTAATATAAATACAATAAAATTAATACATGATAAAATAAAATTAATAAATTCAATTAAAAATATATACAAGATAAAATTCAGCAAAATATAAAATAAGTAAAATATAATAAATGAAATTCATTTTTAATAAAATATAAAGTAAATAAAATTTAAAATATAAAATAAAGTTAATAAAATACAGTAAAACTCACATAAAAACTAGTCATTAAATAATATTGAGTCGACAAAATAGTGTTACCGATAATATTAATAGTTAAATTAATATTTAATAGCCTATCAAATTAATGCAATGATGTATAAAGTCATAATGCAGCTTATGAACAAAAGAGTGCGGTAAAATACAGAGGCTGTACTGTAACTTAACACCATAAACAGCATCAAGGGCAGGAGAGAGGAGCACGCACTTCTTTTGGTCTCTGTCCCCCTCCCCCGGGAAGTGAGAACAGAGTCCTTGGGCTTTGCCAGGTTCACAGCGCAGCGCCCCGCCGGCGCACGCCTGCGCCAGACTCTCCGACCACGGGGCCCTTGAGCGGTGCCCTTCCCGTGTCTGCCTTCTGGCCCCTGCCCAGAACGTCGGAAAAAGAAGAGTCTGTGCCCCCATCCTTCTCCTCCCTGAGCCCCGCAGCAGGCGGCTGAGCAGACAGGGCCCTTGGCCTCCTCCTTCCCTGTGCAGCAGGAGAGAGACGCGTGGGCGCCAGCTCCCTGCAGGAATCCCGGGGTGCGGAGCCCGCTGCTGCCCGCTGCCCGCTGCCCGCTGCCGGCCAGTGCGCTGATGGGGAACCGCTTGCTGGGCTTGGAGTGACACAGCCCACCCATCCGCAGCACTGCCTGCGGCGAGAATGCCATGCTGAGTGGTCCCCTCGCCCAGCTGCCTAAGCCAGCCTGAGCCCGTGTTCTCATTCTGCAGACAAGGGAACTGGGGCACCCAGCCGTTAAAGCAAGTTGCTTGAGGGCACACGGTCCGTCAGCGGTGCGACCAGAGTTCAGACCTGTCTGTACCCGCATCTGCTTGCTTCTTAAGATTATGACCAAATATTCTCGTAACGACTCTCGAAGGTAGATACGATAATTTCTGTTATTACTTCCTAATAATCAACAACTTATCATTTTAAACGAAGCACAGGACTAAGGCACTGCCCGAGGTCCCCTAGCTGGAGTCCTGCCCGACTCAACCCCAGAGGATCTCTGAGGAAGCCCCCTGTGAGGAGGCCTGAGAAATTGAGTGAGATAAAGAGAGATGATCCATAGCTAGATAACAGAGAGACTGAGAGAGGATAGATACATAGATGATGGATGATAGATTGATAGATAGGTGGATGATAGATAGGTAGCTAGACAGCTGATGTAGATGATAAAGAGAGAAATAATAGGAGGAAGTTGATGCAGTGATAGATGATAATGTCAGTAATCTCACAAATCCCTCTCCCTCTTAAACCTCCCACGTCACTCTCACTTTTTCGGGTGGGAGCACTCAGTGAAGCATCTGGGAGCACGCTTTTGGTGATGGTTATGCCAGTGACAAACGCACACACCCCCTGGTCCACCACTTCCAGGCACGTGTCCTTTAAATGTCCTGCCATCTTGGATGTACTGTGTAATTTGCTGGAGTCAGTGAGGATGGTAAAAGCAAGGGATTGGAAGCATCCTACATAGCCATCAGCAGGGAACCAGTTCAGGAGATCTTGAAAACTGCCGCCAAGACAAAAAAGAAAACTTCCCACACAGCATTGCGAAGTGAAATAAAAGCAAGATGTACAAATGTATGACAGTGTAGAGCATTGCTCTTTGTGGAAGTTGAGGGAAATATACACACATGCATGCAGACACACGTTAGGTCATACGGAATGTGTGGACTGTGGAAGGATGCTGGGGAAGAGCACTGGCCGCCTGGGGAGGAGCTGGCCGCAGCGGGAGGAGGCAGGAGGCAGAGGGTACTGTCTGCCCCTTGGTGCCATTTGAACTCTGGCGTGTGTAAGCGCTTTGACAATTCCAACATGAAAGTGACTCAAGTTCCCGCACTTGTCCTGTCCCCCTGCACCTTGCAGACCGGCTCCAGGCTGCCTGGTGATGGACAGACGGGCCCTGGAGACGGCCCCCCGCAGGAGCCCCCTTCGTACCCTCCCGTCCAGGTCATCCGGGCGCACGTGTCTTCCAGCAGTGACTCCGAGGCCTCCTCCATCAACTCCGACCTCGAGGTACAGGCTGTCGTCTGCCGGCTCGTGGTGCGCAGGTGCATCGAGGGTGGGTGGAAAGGGCGCGCGGGTGCACGCACGGGGGCGCCGGTGTGTTTGAGGGTAGGCGGCGTGCACATTGGTGCTTGGGCCCCCCGGGCGCCGCCGCTGTGCTCTCCAGTCTGCCCACACCGGCCTCACTGCTAAACAAGGAGTCAGCTCGTGGGGGCTGGCGCAGACTGTCGCTGTCTGCAGATGCTGAGAAAAGGTGTGGCAGAGCGGCCTGCCGCTGCAGTGAGGCCTTGCACGTTCCTCGTAAGTGTGTAAATACACGCTTTTTACCAGGCTGTTTTCCCAAACCCATCTGACCATGGATGCGTCTTCCCCACCACCCCACCGTGGTGCCAGCGAGGTCGCATGGGCGGGGGGAGGCTGTGGTGGCCCCGTGCCTGGCACTGTCAGGAACTTGACTGCATTTGTCTGTTTGGGTGTGTGAACAGAACCCGGGATGTGTTGGCGGCCACAGTCTAACTACCTGCAGGCTCGGCTGGAGCGGTCAGCTGTCTGGAGGACAGGCTGGAGGGGTGCCCGTCCTTCACTCTGGGGCGTGTCCTCCTTTGGTGTTAACATGATAATAGAAGTGCCTGGTAGCTGGCGCTGAGATTTGGTTTTGACTGTAATGGCCTGATTCGACAGAATAATCGACTAGCCATCAGAGTAAGTCCCTCAGATTTGGTGAACTCAGAGTGGACCCTGAAATCCAAAAGACTCAGAGATGTTGATCTGTGGGATAAACTCAGATTCCTTATCTAATGCTCCAAACCCTTCACAGTGGCCTGGTGCCCTCCCCGCCCTCCCCTTGCCATCGGCCTTGGCCCTGGCCTATTCCCGGACCCCTGACCTCTGGGCCTTTCCTCCTGGGGTTTTCTCTGGACTGATTTCCATGTGTCAGCATCCTAGCCATCCTTTCCAGATGCCACCTGCAGTGGGAAAGTACCCAATTACCATTCTCTCTCTCTCTCTCTCTCTCTCTCTCACACACACACACATGCGCACGATGACTGGCTCCTGCCCTGGGGGCCCAGAGCACATCTTCCACATTCGCTTACACTCCAGGGAGCCGTAGGGGCCTGTCATCCTGATGCCAGAGCTGGATTTTGAGTGAGGAATTGTGCACGAACCTGAGGACATCGGGTTCCTGCTCCCGTGTCATTCTGTGTCCTCGGACCCCATCTCAGAAGTCGTGGGTCACCCACAGCGCACGACCTGGCAGCCGGGACCACAGTCTGGGGGAGAGTGAGCCTGAGGGCAGAGCTTGTTCACAAAGAAGGGACAGGGTGGTCGGAGCAGCAGGGAGGGGGCCGGGGACAGCAGAAGTAGCGTTCGCTCTGTGGGAACTAGGGCGACTTTGTCACCCACCTTGACTGCAGTAAGGATTAGACAGTGACCTTGACGCTGGTTTGGGCCATTTCTGTTTTACAGACCTTGTTCTTCCCCTGCTCCATCCTCTCTCTTTAGACATCTATTTTTTAACTATGTAAATTCCAAGAGGACAGGGCCACACTCTTAAATTTAGCAAACGGAAGCTTGCCCGATGACCTAGGTGTTAAGACTGCCTGGGGTGCAGGCAGCTCAATGATGTGTGCGCGTGAGTGTGTGCGCGTGAGTGCGTGCGCATGCCTGAGTGTACATGTATGGACATAAGAGTGTGTGTGTGTTTGTGCGACTCTGTATGCCGTGGACATGTGTGCACACATATGTGTATGAGAGTGGTCACGCGTGTGCACACAAGGGCAGTGCATTGCGTGACTGCGTGTGTGCATGTGAGGGGTGTGTTGTGCACTGCACATCCATGTGTGGCTATGTGCCCACACACGTGCGTGTACGTGTGTGCACGCCGGTGTGTCATGTGCATGTGGGGGTGGGAGTGGAGCCCAGTCTTCAGAGAGGCCGCCCTTCCTGACGAGGGCCATGAGCTCATGTCCAGACCGCTGTGTCCTTGCCCAGGCTCCTGACAACTGTGACTGCATGTTCCCTCTCCCGGCGCTGCTCTCAGCGCCAGCAGGCCAGACGGATTCCCTTGGACAGTGGCATCCTTAAAGCCAAGTCATTCTTTTAAGAAACAAGTTGTACTATCCACATACTTACAGTAAAAGTGCTAATATTAGAAGAAGATACAGTTAGTACAAAGAAAGTGAAGAATTTTCCAATAGGTACCAAAGGCCCAAAGTCAGTTCAGGACACGGCTTCTGCTCTGGCCAGATGTTTCCTCACGGAGAGGTGGCGTCACCTGCCCCAGATAATGAGAGACACTTCCCTAAACTTGGGGGTCAGTCAGCTGGTCGG
Organism: Solenodon paradoxus; assembly: GCA_004363575.1. Taxonomy (NCBI): domain Eukaryota; kingdom Metazoa; phylum Chordata; class Mammalia; order Eulipotyphla; family Solenodontidae; genus Solenodon; species Solenodon paradoxus. The sequence goes on along the minus strand of RJWH01004556.1, from coordinate 85,782 downwards.
GGGGTGGAGGGTGAGAGCCTCCAGAGGCCTGGAGGGAAACGTGGAGGGAAACGTGGAGGGAACCAGTGGGCAGAGACAGGCAGCGGCTGCTCCTGAATCAAACTAGCCTGTGCCCTTTTCCAGGCCTCCCCAACCACTTCTTAGTCCTTTTTAGTGCCAGCCCGGGGTCTCCAGCCCGGGGCCTCAGCGGCCAGAGCCACTGGGCTGTGCCTACCTCTTCAGTTCTTCAGAGCAGCGCTGGGGGGTTTTCCTGGAGCTGTGGCTGTGAGGTCAGTGCTGCTGGTGCTGGGGCTTCAATCCAGTATCCGTGTCACCTCTTGGCTGCGGTTTGCTGGCTCCTAGCTGGCTGCCCTCGGTCCAAACACACGTGGCTTACGGTCTCTGCCCTTTCATCCAAACTTGTGGACGTTCCTAAAGTGACTTTGTGTGTCATCTTTATCAAGGAAACAGCCTGTGGCGGGTCAGAGCTTTTGTCCCCCTAATTCGTCTCACCACGAGCTCGTTGAGACCTTATCAGAGGGAGGGTGGGGTAATGAGGCCACAAAACAAGCCGTCCTGGGGAGACCCTTGTTGCAGAAGCTGGCTCCTGAGACCCACGGCTCTGCACGCCTGGGACGCGCTTCCCGTGGGACGGGCGGCGGGCAGGGGCTGGCCAGTTAGGAGGAAAGGAGGCCGGGGAGGTGAAACTGTTTGATCCTAAGTGCCAGAGATCTGCTTAACTAACTAAATCTGTGCGGGTTAAAAGGGAGCTGGCGGGGGGAGGCACTCCTGAGCATGCGCTGTGGTCAAAAGGAAGTTAACGAACGTAAGTGCTGTGCATCTGGCCAGTCTCAAAACTTTACAGAAGCAGCTAAACAACTGTATAGGTGCACCGCTGTGGCTCAGTCGCTAAGGTGCAGGCTGTGTACAGCCCAAGGACCCGGGTTCAAGCCTGGGGTGGAGTGGGAAAAAATAGCTTTATAATCTGCTCATCTTACCTCCCCATCTTGGGGAGGTCATCTCTCTGCTTCCAGTGGAAGAGGAAGGAATTGGTCAGATGGTCTCTGAGGGCCCACCCAGCTCCCCTTGTCTAGCGAGGGAGCCTGGAAGGTGGCCATTTTTTCTCGATGGCTGAGACCCACCCGAGTCTTCAGAACAAAGGAAACCACTGGCCTGTGAATGGGCCTGCAAGGGGCTCCTGATTTCAGGAGCCCGAACAAGTGTGCTCGCAGGGAAAAGAGGTCAATTCAAATACTACCTGGTTCAAGGAAGTGATGGAATCATGGTCCGAAAGACAATTTAGGAGGACATGGTGGGCCCGGGGCCAGCACCCATCGAGGTAGAACAGACCCCAGGACAGCAGCTGCCGGGCCCACCCGGCACGTTGGAGGAGGCCCGCTGCAAGCGCAAGGAGCTCTTTCCCATCCAGATGGAGGGTATCACTCACAGCCAGCCATGGGTTGAGTGACCACTTCCAGGTCAGCTACCACTTTGCGATCACGTCCGTGGGGACAAAGCAGCTGAGTCTCACAGAGGCACTCCTGTCGTGGAGGGTGATAAAGATCATAGCAGCGGCCTGAGTGCTCAGGGGCCCCGGCCTCCAGTCCAAGATGGCCACCTAGGCCCAGCAGTCTGCGTGACCTGGCAGGTGGATGGGAGAAGCGGGGTTCCGACCTCCCAGCAGTCGTTGCCTGGGGAACCCGACGTGCTGGTGGGTTCAGGAGACTTCTGGCCTCCGGCGCACGATGACGTGTCTGGCCCTGGGCGGAGAGCTGGTCTACCACAGCGGCCAGCAGAGGAGGACACTGCCATGTCTAGCTGGGAAGTGCACGGTGAACAACTGACTGGAGGCAGTCACGTTGGCCAGGTGGGCATGAAGGCGATCTGCCATCACAAAGCCAGTCATCAGCTGCAGGTGGGCGTGGAGTCGGGCCAGCAGAAAGTTGCAGGACACGAGCGTCTCTTCAGGTACCCACTGTACCTGCCCAGGGCTAACCTCGGCAAAGGCTTCGTGCATTTTGGGGCCACACTGGAGAAGACGCTTCCACCCCTGCCCCTGACACTGGTCCTGAGCTTTCCTGAATCACAAGAGCAAGTTCTGTGTGGCCCTCGCCTTCCTCGCCCTTCCCTTTTCAGATTCCACCTCGTTGTCCTCCTGCCGCAGAAGGGAGACCCGAACCCAGACCTGTTCCCTTCCCTCCCCATCCTTGGGGGCCGGGGCAGTAGCTGACGCCCCACAGGGCACCTCGGGATTCAGAGTGCAGGACTAGGGTCCCAGAGGAATTCTGGAGTCGTGGGCATGGGGGATTCTGAGCACCGAGGGCAGAGGCGGCCAGACAAGCTCAGGGAGGTGTTGGGTTATCTCCACCTCCAAGAGCTGAGTCCAGCAGGAGGAGGCGGCAAGAAGAGGCAGTTCCCATGCCCACCCTGCCCACCTTCCCACCCACCCCGTACCATTCATGTTGTCATGGGAGAAGCTTTTTGAAAAAAATTCTACAGTGAACACATTTTGCTCTTGAGAGGGGGACAAGAATGTAAACTTTTATTTATGCTTTTCGAGGAGAGGAGAGATCTGAATTATGAAGATTTGGGTTAATTGTACTTTTTTAGACACGGTGTTGGTTAAATGTGAAACATTAAAAAGTGCTGACTGCTGGATCCAATAGAGAGCACTCCTCATCAGTGTTAGGCTGCTTGTGCTTTGGAAGATGTGTGTTTTCAAGGTTTCATTTCAACCCACTTGAAGGACTCAAACGTGTCGTCTGCTTGACCTTAAACCCACTTTTTTTCTCTGGGAAACAATTTAGATTTACAGAAAAGTTGTCTGGCGTTCCTGTTTTCCCTCTTGGTTATCTTACACCACCAGGCTCAGTTTGCCAAAACTGAGAAGTGAACATTAGTACATTACTACGAGCTACAGACTTTATTTGGTTTTTCCATTAATGTTCTTATTCCATATTTTTTAATGATTATTTTGTTAGTCATGATCATGGCATTGTGCTTAGGATTTTTTAAAATAAGTTCTTATCTAAGATACATAGCCAAGTATTTAGAGATGAAGCTATTTACTTTGAAATATTCAGTAAATTTTAAAAACCAGACACTAGAACAAATAATTCAGGATGTGTCTGTTGGGTATTCATTATATTATTCTTTTACTTTGTGTATAATTTAAAAAACTTACCATTTAAAAAGTTGTTTAAAATGGAAATTTAAAAGAATTGAACAGTAAAACCTTTGTGTTGTTTTTTTTTTTAAGAAAGGTGCAGGCAGGAATGAAGGAGAGCAGGCAAACAGGCAGGAAGAGAGGAGGAAGGAGGACTCCATTTATTTGTTTAGTTGTTCCTTCTAGTCGCTGCTCCCAGCTCTGGGACAGGCACCCAGGTCCCCTGGGGTACACATGCCTGCTTCGAACCTCTGCTCCACCAGGGCATGCCAAACCTTTGCTTTAATGTGGGATAATCCCAAATCCTGTGGTCTGCTCAGCTCTTCCGTTTAACCGACTTTCACAGATCAGTATAAAAGATCATGAGTTCACAGCTCTGTGCTCGAAACCCCCCATCTCCGGCCCTACATGAGGTGGCGGAGGAAAGAGACAGATCAAGAACACAAGGCTCACCTGAGGCTGGGTGGCACCATACATGCAGCAAAGGCTGATTCAAAATGAACCTTGGCTGTGAGCAAACCACCCATGTTTTCATGGTGGGGATTTTATTTGCAGTTTTCTTTCTTAATTTTATGGGTTTGAGTTGACTCATCTCAGCCATGTGGTTAATAAATGGAAGATTTATGATGGTGATGCTGATGCCTGATGATAATAATTTCTAATAACAGTAATTTTAAATCTGTAGAGATGATCGTTTTTCCAAGGACCTGCAGCCCTTCCTAATTATCACAATTACCCTGTTGTGGTGTAACTGAATTGTAGCTGCCTTTCTGCTGGAAGTTGCTGGCCCTTTGTCCCATGCCCCCCTGAGGGCCTCCTCCTGGCTCCCTGAGCAGACAGGGCTGGCGCTGAGCTCTGCTCTCTGATGGCAAAACCTATCCAACGCATTTTTCTATCTCTTTCTTCTGCAGCAGAAGTATTGGGAAGCCCTAAACTCGGAGCAGGTACGGACAATTATGCTTTTATTCCAGAAGGGACTTCCTGTGGCTTGATTTCACCTCCTGTTTTTGTTCGACCCCCCATTGGATGGCTGGACCCATGCCAAATTCCTTTGGGAGGGTGGGGCGTGGGGGAGGAGAATGTAAAAACTCCAGTATGAGGATCATGGAATTTTCCCCGGGCTCTCCCAGGCCAGAGTTCTTTCTGCTTTGCCCAATCCCTCCAGCAGGCAGAGAAGGTTGTAACCTGAGGAGGACACAGCTGGGAACACAGATCTAGGAGCCAGTGGAGTAGATGCAGGTTACTAATGGTGGTGGGGCTGGGGTGACGCCGTAGATAAACACCCCACACACTCATCATCATCATCTTGAGACCTTGCGCAGCTAGCTGGCTGTCACCTGGCCTGGGAGAGATAGGTGACGTGTTCTGTGACAGCCCTCTGTGCCTGTCGTCTTCCGGACTGTTCTGATAGGCGGCAGGTCATCTTTTGCTCAACATCTCTATAGGTCAGGATTCCAGCAACAATTTTATTACTTAAAATGAAATTTTAAAACATGTCATGCGGGGGATGTAGAAGAGACTTACAATGTTTTCAAAGGTGTAGGCCGCTTCCAGGAGTTCACTTGATTGAGGTGACTGGCTGTGTCTGTTGGCAGCTGAACTGCCCAGGAGCAGAGAGCATAGCTCTAAAGAGTCCATCTCAGGAGCTGGAGCTGTGGTTTGGGAACGTCAGAGCTGCTCTCAACTGCCCTGGGACCTTGTGAAAATGCCAAGCCGTAGGCCCCACCCACAGGCAGGTGCAAGGGTGGGTCCTGGCATCTGCCTTTTTCACAAGCACCTTCAGAACTCTGACCCAGAACAGAGGGCCTCCGCAGGGAAAGAGCAGTCACCAAAAAGCACCCTGTCTCCTCTGCGAGAACGGAAGAGGCCCGCGCTTCCTCCACTGGGCAAGCGGGCAGCCGAGGCTGATGACTGGGGAGCTCTTTGACTTGGAATCTTTGATAGCGTCAGGAAGGACTCTGGTTAGAAGTGCTCCCCCAAATCTGTAACCACAAGCCAAGAGGAGCCCTGGCAGCCCCTCAAGGTACAGGGGGCTGAGCTGCACCAATCAAAGCAGCTGAGCCCCTGGTCTGCAGGGTTCTGGGAGGTGAGGTGGTCTGTCTAACATGATGTTGTAGATGTCATTTGTTATCAGTCAGTCCCTAGCTGAACTGGGCTCTCTCTGGCTCTAGCTGACGGTGTGCGTATTATCTGTCAGTGACTCAGGGAGCGTGAAATCTCACGGGGCCATCAAAGGACTGGACTCGGATTCAGCTCAAGTTTGAGTGGCTGGACGGGCATGTTCACTGGAGGCAAACCCATGCCTGGCTCTCTTGCCCAAATACATGGCCCGGCCTGGGCGGACACACCCAGTGGTGCCTTTACTTAAGTTTTCTTATAGAAACTCAGAAGTGAAGTTCGTATTTTTGAGTCGCTGCTCTAACATCCCCACTTACCAGGGAGAAACTGAGGCCCAAAGAAGAGACAGCAAGTGAGCAGCAGAAGGAGGACTGGAGCCCAGTCCTCACCTCCTGTGTGGCTGCCACCACGAAGGGTGTCTTTGCTCTCGCCCCACATGACATTGTCTCTCATCCAGCATATTCGAACGATAAAACTGTGAAAAGCTTTATCGATCCTTGGGTGCTCATGCCCTTTAACCTTTCATGCCTCCCTTGTCATTGTCTTGTGCGGTATGAGTCAGGCTGATGAAATAGTCACCGCCCCTCTGAGTTAGATTTAAAGTGTTTAAAGGGTCTGCTGAGCCTCCAGTTTAAAGGAAGCGCCTCGTGGGGGGACAAGAGCAGATCCTCATCAACCTGAGGGTAGAGGGTGATTACCCAGGGAAAAGGCACGTCCGTGCTTAGCTGCAAACCTGTGCAGCAGTGGTACAAAGAGAAGGGGGTGAGAGCTCAGTGGGCAAAATCAGTCAGGCAAGGCTTCCTGGAAGAGGAGGTACTTACCAGGACCATAAAGAATGTGTTGAATCTGCCTGGTCTTTTCCAGCAATGAGTCATACTTGGCGGTGGAAGTTCTGAGAGTGGAAGGGAAATGTGGCTGGTCTGGCCAGTAGGGCTGTCTGCTAATTCCTCAATTTAAAGTTACACTTGCCCATTTGATCGTAGAAACATGGGCTCGGATAACCTGTCATTATCGGTTTCTCCCCGTGTGTGCTCGGTTGTGAGAAGCAGGATTGGAGCTGTGGTTTGGGGTGGGGGATTCTAAAAAATGGGAGGGGTCCTCTCCTGGAAACCATTTGTCTTTTCTCCACAGTGGAACCCTGAAGATGTAAACCTTGAAAGAAACAAAGACAGCATGGAGACGCTCAGATCCCAGGTGCACGGGACTCTATAAGGCCACTGGACTTGACCTCTGGAGCCAGCCCATCAGCTCAGAGCCCAAGGCCAACCATTCATCAGGAGCTGCAGTGACACAGTGGCAGGAATTTCTGCTTTGCAGAGGCTGCCCAGGCAAGTGAGGGAGCAGGGGCTGGCACTGAGCTTGGCTAGTCTGCATCGTGGCTGAAAATGGAGCAGAGATAAGACTTTAAGTCCTGTCGACTGACCTGGACATGCCCAGAGTTTGTTCTGAAGACTAGGTCACAGATCCCTCTGGGTTTGAAATAGGGACTTTCATCTCAAGGACACTGTACCCTCTTCTCCTTCCCTTTGGATTCAGCCCTACTGCTAGGGGCCAGGAATGAGCTCACTACCTGAGCGAACGTGTTTGGATCTCACTAGAGCCCTAGTCTGTGAAACCTGGTCAAGCCCAGATGAGACAGGTGAGTCCACCTGCTGGGGGTCTGGGACACAGTCCCAGGTATGGAGGGGCTTTTGCCCTCCAGTCACTCACTGAGTTTTCTGCTGGAAGTTAGAGATAAGATTGCTTGATCAACCAAGTGTTTGTGAGATCACTGGTTTTGCCAGAGCAAACAAAGCCAATCACTCTAAGTCCCTGGGCTTGCTCCAACCTAGCAAGCTGTGTGCTGGGAAAGGGTTTTCAGGTGAGCGACTGTAAATGAAATCATGAGGAGGGTGGGAGGTATGGCAGGAGGGGTGAAATTCAAGAACAATCCCACCTGAGGAGGATTCTGCTACTGTGATCATGGGAGAGGGGAAAGGGAGGGCGTGTGGCTAAGGCAGGAGGAACTCTGGTGTGAATAAAAACGGAGTGAATGGAAGTCTCACTGGAGCACAGAGCTCTGTCTGAACTGCATAGCCGCAGAAGTCTGCCATGTGGGGAGCTGGGACACATGCCAAGAAATACAGCTCTGCTCCTGGCTGACCGGCGGCAGTCTGTGACTCAGCTGCCACCTCCTAGTTTCTCCTCATGCGAGTCCCAGCAACATGAAGAAGGGGCACCTCAGGGAAGCAGGTGTGTTCCACGGACTCTGCAGATTCTAATCCCCGGGGTGACGGCTGAGCTAGAAGTGAGTTTAAAGCCGCCTATTTACCCCTTTACCCACGGCTCCGGTCCTGGGTGTCTTGTCATGGAGTTTGCTTGTCAGTTTTGCCTTGTGATCTTAACCACTGAAGCTGGACTTGGAGGAAGATAAAGATTTAATTGGGGGTCGTTGGGACAGCATCCCAGTGGGTGAAACTGTACAGATTAGGAGGAGGGAAGGGTGGAATCTAGTTGAGGAAGGAGGAATCTGAGGTGGCCAGCTGGGGGGTGCAGTATGGGCTACAGAGGGGGTGAAGGAGCTGAGGTTGGTGTTTAATTCTGTGGCTAGTTGGCAGCCATGGGAGATACCAGAGTGGGAAAGTGACTAGCGGCCATGCCTCTTGTTGGCCACAGCTGATTGGGGAGTTTTTCATCCTTCTGGCCACCAGAAATAGGCTGAAATCTGATGGAAATGGTCACTCATCCATGAACATCAAACGAGGTGCTGTCTGGGTAACACACTATGAGGGCTCCCGCTGTTTTCCCCGAGGTCCCGCTGCCCTCGCTTCTTCACTCGCAGACCAGTTCCTATCACTGGTGGAAGCTTGCTTCAAAGCAGAATCCCCAATCTCTATCCAGATTGAACCACTAAACTGGGAACTTGGGGAGCAAAGTATAGCCTCATTTTCAATGAGAATCTGCCTGGTGTGTGAAGTTCTGGCATTCCAGAGACTTTGTGAAAAGGTACCAGCCAAAATGCCTTTTTTCTTGTAGGAGTGTCCCTGCCCTGGTCCCCACTGCAAGTGAGTTCATGACCCACCTGTTCCTCAGATCAGGAAGGTAACGGGAGTTCCCAGACCACTATACTGGGGAATATGTATTCTCACTGCGCAGTATCCGCTGGGGAACAGGTGTGATCATCATCTTCTCAGTCATTCATCTGGAGATGAGATGTGGAGATACAGTCTTAGGTGTGCTGCCTATTACTGTGTGGCTTAGAGCATGTTACCCAACCTGTGAACCCTCAGGTAAACTGAGAATAATGCCTATGGAGAAAGCTTCTGAAGATTAAGTCAATTAACATACAAAATGTGTAACATCACACCTCACTCACAGTAGCCATTCCTCCCTATACCTACTGGACGCACTCACGCTCTGAAAGGCAGTTGGAAAACAAAGAATCAGACCCACAGAAGGAAGGAGCTTCAAAGATTCCATACGCTTGACAACAACCCCACCATGTGATTATAAAGCCCAGGCTGAAGAGAGCTCTGATCACTACGATTTTCTTTAAAATCCTGTCTAGATCCTGAAAGATCTATTTCTCGATCTCTCACCAGCACGTTAGTGTGAAGACGGTAATGAGCACCATGTGATTCCACACGCAGATCCTGATGGTTACAGTAGAGTAGGAGGTGGTTGTTTTTTGTTTTTTTGCCCAGCATTTTATTTTCTTTAGATGTTCACATTGGTTGCTCTCCCCAGACTAAGGTCTTGAACCCTGGACCTTGGGATGTATGTGGGCCTGCTCCTGCTGTACAGGCTGCGAGGCCACCGGGGTGCACCAGAGTATGAGCTCTTGCAGAGAGGGAGAAGCAGCACTGGGTCAGGCAGCAGTTCCCAGGGATGAGTCATTGTGATGCTTGTCAAGTCATTTCCCTTTCTGGGTACTGGTTTCCTCATCCCTAAAATGAAAGTTAAGCCAGATTTCTTTCCTTTTCCCCCTTTTATGAACATGCCAGTGAAATCTGCCCACAGATTTACATTTTTATAAATCCTCAAAAAAGACATTATACTATTAGAACAATTTCAAACATACTCTGAAAATAGGCTCCATTAGATAATATACAGTTCTTTCTATTTGGACTTTATACTATTCATTTAAGATAAAATTTGCCTTTTATGAAGAACTCAGCCTTTGCTGGAACAGGAAGAGATCATTTGACATTTTTAAAATCTGCAGATTCCTTCTAGTACTAAAACCCCAAAATTACAATAATACCTTGTTTCCAAACTTGGGAGATTTTCCTCCCAATTCTGGTCACTTCCTCCACCTTCTTTAATACTGAGTATTACTGGCCACTTATTGTGGTCTAGCCTCCTTATTAAATCACCTCATATAATGAAAGATGAATACTTTCCACAGTGCAAGAAAGATAAAACCTATCAATTACTAAGAAAAAGGACCGTCATCTTAGGAGTGTCTCAAGACCAATTTCTCACCACTTCCAATACTATCTCCACTTCTTTCCCTGTCCCTTCTTGATTCTCTTTCACATTTTCCAACTAGTTGGGCATTGCTCTACAACTTTACAGGGTTTTTTTCCCCCGATATCAATGCTTGGGCAGAAGAGGCTCTGTCTTGAGAAAATCCCAAATCTGGTGCAATGTTGAGGTCGGTGTTTTGGGGTTTTTTTGAGACAGATTTCTCTTGACACATACTTGCCGGATTATGTCACCATCAATCACCATCCGCTGAGAAGGGCGATCTTGGAGGAGATGAAGGAATGATATTAAATGAAATGACTGCGAGTCATTGATTCGGTTTTCCTTTGCCTGATTCTGATAGCGAAATGCAACCTGGGGTTTTTGCTTCTTTGGGGGCCGACACGCTAATTGCCTTGGCATTGGTTTACGCGATCTGTCGCCAGAAGCCTGCAAGCCCTCGGGCCCTCAGGGCCAGCGCTCCACCGGCGGCGGGGCTGCGCCTCTGCTCCAGGTCCCTGGGCTGCGGGGTGGGAGTGGGCAGCGGCTTTTCCTCCCCACCCTTATTTGCGGTCATCCACGACCGTCCGCGGGGCACTAAGTGGTCCCCATGCATTAAGCTTCGAAGGGGAAAAGAGTGCCATCGTGAGACTTGGATTCAGGCTGCCACAGCTCACGCTTCTGGGAAGCGCCAAACCCGTGCACTTCACGGTCTGTCCAAGGCCGGACCACCGGCTTCCAGGCAATGCGACTCTGCGCGACTCTGCGCATGCGCGTTGCGCCGCCGCCGCCGCCGCCGCCGCCGCCTCCGCCCTCAGGTGCCGCGCGTCTGCTGAGTCCGGCACCGTTGGGGCCGCTGGTGCCCCTGTGTGCGTAAGTGGCGTCCTCGCCCCAGCGTCGGGAGAAAGACTGGGCAAAGATTTTTTTTTTTAATTTTAATTTTTTAAATTTAGAAGGAAGGGAGAGGACGAAAAAGCTTTTCATTTATTTACTTCCCTCTGCCCCGGGCGCGAATCCATGTGATTGGGCTGCACGCGGTCTGCGCCCCAGACGCGGGCCCAGCACCTGAGCCACGCGGCGCGCCTCGACTTTTTTTTATTTTTTTTTAAAGGAAAAGCACAAGCAGCAATGTAGGGAGGCAGGGAGAGAGAAGGAAGAAGCATTTTTATTTATTTTTTCAGTTAGTCACACTGCTTATTTCTACTGGGACCGGGACTCGAACTCAGGTTATGTGACTTGCGCTGCTTCTGAAGGGACTGACCTAACCACTGCTCCACCCGGATGCGTCACTCACTCTTTTTAAGGCGATAACTCTAAGACTATGCTGCCGTTCCTAGAGTGTTCTGCTCAGGATCCGTTAATGTACCATAAAGCAGTCTCTGTTTATATTTTTAATGTTTTTTGAAATAAAGATAGTGCAGATGTGTGTTTTTTTATTTTAAGGAGGAAGCAGACAGGCAAAGACAAGGAAGAAATATTTTTATGTAGTTTTATTTTGGTGTTTTTTTTTTTTTTTTTTTTAAAGAGAATCAGATTGTCCAGAAGCTCAGGAAGAACTACAGTGCCTTATGCCTATTAACAGTCCCCAGCAACTCTGCATCAGGCAACCACTTTTTTCCCCATCAGGCGACTAATTGTAACTTCTGTTTGTTCTAATATTTTCTCTCCACTAGGTTTGATTTTGAACATGCTTTCTAACTATAAAGTTTTTTTGTTGTTGTTGTTGTTTTTGTCCAACAACTCCCTCCCCCACCAGCCCCGGGTCTTGAACCCAGGCCTTGGGGCTCACATGGTCTTCACCTCAGCCACTTGAAACACAGGGGTGCACCTCCAGCTGCAAAGTTTTAAGATTGTGATTTCTCCTTAGCTGGATTTTCTCCAGCTTCCATTGAATGGAGACTATAAGGGACAGCAGGAAGACAAAGCCACTGGTGTCTTGTGAACTGTGCATTAAGACCCAGCTCCACAACCTGCAGGTTGCCTGCACCCCTGTCTTGTTCCTGACTAAACCGAATTTCTGAGTGCAGCCCCTTCAACCCACTTCTGCTTGTAGGGCCTCCTGCAAGTTACAGTCCTCTGCTCTGGACTTGACCTTGCCTTTCATCCTTTTACCTCTCTTCTTGCGGTGTCTGTCTTCACACTGGAAGTGCCTGCATTGGGCCCCCTCCAGTACACATCTGAGGGATTTTCTAAACCCGAACTGGAACAAAGCCCCTCATCCCCCGTTGTCACCTGTCTCCCCCAGGGACAGCTGGGCCATGTAAACAAAGAGCCAGAGCCATTCAGTAGGCTTTGCCTTCTGACTAGCAATTGCACCATGTGGAATTTGTATATCCAGAGCTCTCCTGTGTCTGATGCTGTTCAAATATAGGCTGTTAGGTCTCACCCCACGTGATTCCCTAGCTCTGGGACAGGAGCTGGGCATCTTTAAAAAGCATCTCTATAGATTCTGTTACAGATGATCCAAGGCCACTCTCTGAGGAACACTACCCTAAGGAAATTACTTTTAATCTGACCTATGATAGATGTTGTCGTAAAACCAGAATAGGAAAAAAAAAAAAAAAAGGTGATAAAGCCCCGCTGTTGAGAAAAAGTAAACGTACTTTAATGGAGAAATGATATTTCGCCATCAAATCTAAAAGATCATAGAACCGTAGACTGAAGAACAGACCTGAATCTGTTTTGCTGAATGGTTTGCACATTCTCGCAACATGAATTCCCAGTTCTAACACGGCAAATAATGTCTACCAAAGACAATGCCAACGAAAGCAGAACCCAAGAGAGAGCTTGCCACCATTAACAGTTATTTTTAAAAATTACTTGCTAATACACTGAGAAGAATCTTCTAAGTCATAGGTTCTATTTGAAAAGGAACATGTGGATTCTTGTAGTGATGGTTTCTTGACTGTGGAAACAGTTAAATACATCCCCCAATTGAAGAGTACCTTCACCTAAATTCCCTTTCCTTCATGTTTGTAACACGGACACTTCTATTTCAAGAGAAATCCCTTGACTCAAGCAGCTGCTAGAGTTCCAGCTGGTTGCCAATCATGTCCCTCAAGACCAGAGACAGGTAATGGGAGGCCAGATGGAAAGGGCTCTCAGCCAGGGGACGTAGGTGGATAACGCCCCCGGGGAAACAGGCGGGGTTGTTGCTGTGTAAAATCAGGGCAGGAACAAAGAGAACAGAGTTCTTAGTATGACTTAGAGGCATATGAAAAAGAAAATATTATATAAGCAACTTTGTCATTGCTATGTTTATGATTTTATTCTTTTTAATGCTTCTTGATACTTTATACTTTTTTCAATTAGTGTACTTCTTATTAGATAGACACAGCAAACTGAAGAATGTTTGTGTGTGTGTGTGTATATATATATATATGTAAAACCTCCCCCAAATAAAATTCATACAGAAGAAAAGGAAAATTCTTAATTGTACCGTATTGGTGTATTCGTTTTTTGCTTTGTCGGTTTTTTTCTGTATATTATGTTTCCTCTACGCTTTCATATTATTATTTCTTTTAAAATTAGATAAAAGCTGAAATCATAATCCACCAAAATCATTGGTAGGCAAGGACCTCAGTTTATGGCAAAAACATTGGATGAAAGATTGTTGGTAATAGGATATTCACACAGTCTCAAAGTATCACTCCAGTGATTATTAATTACAAATGGAAATGGATTTCTTCATAATGATTAAATCTGGAGAAAAACACCTTAACCAAGAATTCAAATTTACATCAACAAGATGAAATAAATTAACATCATGTGCTTCCTGAGCAAGATACATCACCTATGAAATATTCTTGCCAAAATATTTTAAATTGGAATCATTTTTATTTTTTGAAGGAAAGGTGTAGGTAAAATGAAGGCAAGTAGGCAGACAGGCAAAAGAGAGGAGGAAGAAGTACTTATTTTATTTAGTTCATCTTGGTTGTTTCCCCACCAGCCCTGAGATGTGAACCATGTGGGATGGATGTGGACTGCGCTTGACTGGAGGCAGTGGATTTGTCCACTTGGCCACCAGGGCATACCTTGGAATCAGACAGACCTGTATTGTGAGGCATTCTGCAAGACAACCACTTGGGTTTTTTTTTTAAATGTCAGTATTATGAAAAAAGAAAGGATGAGACTAGTGATGGGCTCTGAAGGAGGGCTGGAACGCCGTATGGATGATTGACACGGCTGAGGAAATTTGAATGTGCGTGGCATATATCGCACAGAGAAACTACATGTTCTTAGGGTAGGCGTGCTAATCGATTGACAACTTGGCAACAAGAAAATATTTTCAGGTATATCTGTGTATATGGAGAGAAGGAGGTGAAGTAAGCGTGAGAACACCTGGTGAATACAATTTGAATAGCATCAGTATGTTCATTCATACTTTCAACTTTCTTGGAGGCCTGACATCTTTCAAAGTGGAAATTGGAGAAAGTGCAGGAGCAGGGACTCAGTCCGACGTGAGAGGCTCTCCATCACTCTGACCAGGAGAGGACTCTGGTCCTAGGCCTCTGTGAAGGAAGCAGCTGGATCACAGCTTTTCAAGCAGATTCCCGGTGTGGCCGTGATCCGCAGATGATGTCAGGCCACAAAGGGGACAGATTCCCGTTGGTCTGGTACGTGATAAAATAGGCCTCTGTCTTAGAGCCCCTGGTAAGGCGCCTCTGGATATGAGTAATGGTCAGAGCCCGGGGACACCAGGGCTGAGAAAGCTGGACAATGGAAACTTGGAGCACTGTGACAAGGAAATTCTTCTCTGAATTGCCTTTTCCTATTGAGATAAGATAGCACGCAATAAAGCCGAGGCTCTGCAGCTGTCCCCGTGCAGGCCGAGCAGCTAGCCCGCAGGCCTGAACTGAAGCCGCACATGCTGTCAGCGGCGCGGTCTCACGGGCTTGCTCCGGCCGTCACCGTTGACCACGAACCCAGAGGGCCTGCGTGCGGGCCCTGATCCCCTGCTCCTGATCTCCGCCGGCCGTGAGACTCCGGTTCCTGTTACTCGTATCCACACACACCATTTGCTACCCTCTCCTGTTGGCCTGCTGATGGGCTGCACAGACAGAAAACATGGGGAAAGGACCTCTCCAACTCCTAAAGGTCAAAACTGTCATCAGTCCCTAGGCAGGGAGCGAGTCATTTTGTAGTTTTCTCCTTTAGGTGCAACTCACCAGGGTGGCTTTTAGGTCGAGAGTGTGTTTAGTATGAGGCTGTAGGAGTAAAACCCTTTGAACTTCTGAGTTCACAGAACTGAGATGCTCCACTTTCTCCCGAGCAAGCAGAGTAGCAGAGGTTACCCCTTTGATAAACCTTAACCGGGAACTAGATCCCCAGCAAAGGTGACTCGCCCACATGTCCTGAGTGAGTCAGTGTCCCAGATGCACTGCCCTGAAGTCCTCTGCCAGGGAGGGAAGCGGGGCACCGGCCCTGGTGTCCCCGGAGCAGGACCTGGGAGCTGCACAGTAGGAATCGAGGCCGTGCCTTCGATGGGCCTTCAGGAGATGAGGCCTGAGCCAGTGGGAATGTGCTGCAGTGTGAAGGGAGAACTTCCATTTGGCCTTGTGCAAGGTGCAGTGGTGGCCCAGAGCCCACCAGTTCTACGGCTGTTCTCACACAGCTGCCTCACCCTCTAAGACGTTTTGGGGAACACAAACCTGACCAGATACTCTGCCAGGTCCCTTCAACCTAAAGAATTGGAGCTACGTTTATCTGGCAGTGAATTTGCATTAACCTGTCCTCTGCGCCAGCCACGTGGCCTTGCCTGTGTATGATAGCTTTCTGAGCTGTAGTTTTCTCGACTACAAAGTGAGATTATTAACATTTATCTCCTCACTTATAGAGTTGTTAGCATCAGCAGAAATGAGAAATGACTCTTGGTGAAATCAGATGTTCTCACATCTCTCAGTATTCTGTGCCCACAGTTCCAGGAGGACCAGGTGAGTGGACTGGCTGTCACATGGGTCAGCAAAGGTCACGTGCTCAAGGGCTCAGCTCTATATCAGCTCTCACCTGCCATCCACTCTCCCAAGGCCCCCTTTTTATTTCCCTGTCCTGCACTTCCTTCTTCCTTTCTATTCATCTAGCACATTCTGTCCCAGGCACCCTGCTGCGCTGGGGGCAGGGGCATTTCGGAAATAACACCCAGTCTTCATTGCTGGGAGAACAGCAGGAGTCGGGAGCAGGAAGGTTTGCACAGTGGACTCATGGGATGGCAGTCCAGGGGAGCCAGCGAGGCCAGAGCTGGCAAGAAAAAGATGTCTGAGCCTGTCTTTGAAGAGCATGGACTGATTTTCCACATAGAGGAGGCGGAGACGTAGGAGCCGAGAGCCTTTGGATGTGAATCTTGGGCCCCAGCTTGGCTTCTCTTCCAACTCCCCACCCCCGTGTGCAGTTTCTTTCTAAGCAGGAGGCGTGGAAAACTCGAAACCGCTCCCCAAAACGGCTGCTTGCTCCTTGGGGGGCTGGGAAATATGATGGGAAGTAAGGCAGTAATTGACCAGAAGCACCTGCCACTGGTTTGGGCTTTGGTTTCATTTAGATTCCCAGCCCCACCTTCAAGCATTGGGGTCACAAACACAAGAAAGGTGGGCTGGAACTGGTGCTGTCCCTTTCACAAACTGGGGCAGAGCGTTGCCACATCATCTTTGCCCTGCAGTTCTCACTAAAGGCCGCACGTGCTTTATGGAAGGAAGCCCAGTGACCCCTGTGAAGCCCCTGCCCCCAGCTTCGGTTTCTGAGAACCTGAAGGCCAAGAAGTTCCCACAAGTGAAGGGGCTGGGGAGGCACTAGGTGGGACTAGTCCGGCCTCCATCCCAGAGCAGGGAGAACGGGCCAAGAGCCTTCCACTACTTCCCTTCCCTTGCCTCGCTTTCCTCGTCTCTGAAATGGGAGTAAGAACTGGTCCCACCTCACAAGTTTGGAGTGAGGACAAAGTACAGAACACACTCGCACAGGGTGAGTGCTCCATAGCCGCTGCCGCTCTTGCTAGGAGGCTGCAGGCCTGCCTAAGAGGCTGCAGCCAGAGAACCTGGTTCATGCCTGGCAGCTGCTCGCTAACTATAACCTGTGTGTCTCCATTCCATCTCTGGACAAGGCGGTGAAGACTCCCTCACAGAATTGATGCTAAATGTCACTAAATGAACAACTGGTGTAAGGAAAAGACTCTTAAGATGATGCTGGACAAAGAACATCGAAGAAATACTCACATTATCATCACATCCTGCTGTGACTTCTCGCGCCTCATGGGGTCACTGTTGGACACTGGTCCTATCCTGGCCTCAGCTGGTGCCCCCAGCAGCCTTCAGGCCCAGCTCTAGCCCTTCTGGAAGAGACCTCCACCTCCCCCTTTGCTAATCTGGGCCCATGGTACCCCACCTTGGTCTCCTCATATAGCAGACTCCTCCCAGATATCAGCTGGCCCCCAGAAGGCAGGGTCAGACCCAGTTCTAGCCCCGCCAGCTGGTGAGGCCTGAATCTCTGATCTTGAGTTCTTTTCTCCCTGGAGATCCACCCAAGGGTTCCCGGCTTGTCTCTAACCACCTTGCAACTAGAGGGTTAAAGTGCATTTCTTTCCCCTGTGAGGCCACTCTTTTCTTTCAATTATAAAATCTAGTCTAATTTCATTCTTCATTATGTACCACAATATAAAATGTAACTATACCAGTATCCAGACAAGACAGTGACTGGAAATGAGCTAAAGATGAGTAAAGAGGCCACTCTTTTCAAGGAGGTTACCACAGTAAGTCCTGAGACCCCTGGGCCCTGTTTTGCTCAGAAGGCTGTCTGACCTCTGCAGCCCCAAGTGATCAACCTCATCGGGGAGATTCCCCACGAGACTGCCAGGCCCTGACAAGTCCCCTTGGGTGGGACCACTGCCCAGGATTCCAGAGTAGCTCTTCCTTCTTAGGGGGAGTGGGGAACCCACACATCTAATCTCTGCTCAGAAAGCATATCGTGTGTGATTTTTAAACCCTGCCTGATTCTGGAATGCAGCCAGGTAGAGAACTGCAGAAGTGAGACTGAGACCTGGTGGTTATCCAAACGCACCTGTCATATGGGAGGCTGTGTGCTTATTCCCCGGAGGCTGCCGTCCTCAGAACATTTCCATCCGAGAGTATTGGAGATAAATCTGTCCTTCAAGGTCCGCAGGCTCAGTGGTTCCCAAGCTCAGCGTGTAGCTGAGCCACCTGCTTATCCTACAGCTTTGTGGGTCTAGAAGTTTCCGTAGGTCTGGGGGCAAAGGAAGGGGAGGAATAGCGGATCCTAGGGGGTGCCATGCAAAGGGACCCTGGGTGGGGAGGCTGTGGGCAAAGTGGGTGCAGGGCCGCCCATGTGTCTTGCCCGGGCAGAGTCCTGAGAGGCGGGGCTGTCCCAGGTAGGTCAGACCCAGACGGAGGGAGTTGTCGTCCGGAGCTGCACCAGCGCTCTTCTCAGTGTTAAATCTCGCATCGCTTGCCCAGTGGTATCTCCCCATCCTGCTTTCAGGGCATATTTTCAGATTATTCGAAGAAACTTCTTCCAAAGCAAGAATCCCAATATCAGAACCCTCCGTGGGAGCGGAGTGAACCCCGGGAAATGGAAGCCAGGAAGACAATGGCTGCCACTGGTCAGCCTTGGGCTCCGATGACCTCATGGCTCTTTTCTGTCGCCGGTGACCGGACACTCCCTTCCCCTCTGCCCACCTCCACCCACAGGCATATCAGACAGATGACCACATGCGCCAGGGGAAAAGTGTTCCCTGCCGATAACGTGTGTTCTCACGTGCAGCCACCACGGCCTCCACTCCCCAGTGTCCCGTGGTGTCGGGCGGAGCAGGCGGGAGCTCTTTGTCCCGGGGAGTCAGGAATTTTTGAAACGTTGCATAAGAGCAAATGCCTGACCATGCCTTGGGTTCTTTGCGGGAGACTTAATTCCAGCAGCTCAAGTCCCTTTTGCCCCCGGCTCTCAGGCGCAGGGTTGTTTTTCTGAGCAGCCCTTGCTCGCAGCGGGGGAAACGATGACTCCATGTCTCCCCAGAGGGGTCAGCCACCTGCCTGTCCAGCAGGAAGTAGGTAACTGCTGACTCCAACTAGACTCAAATGCTGCTGCCTCCAGGGCCTGCGCCTCAGGGTAGACCTTCCCACCGCCTGCGTCCCAGCAGTGACCCTCGGGGTCCCCTCACCCCCAGAGTGCTGAGTCCTCTGTTAGTGAAGAAGAATGCGGCACCAGAGCCTCCTGAGGATCACGAGTCCCCCCTTTCTGCCAGACCGTGACCCAGGAAAATCCTTTCCCCACAGGATCCCACTCTCGACCCTCTGACCTGTTCCCCACCTTCCCGGCCTCCCACTTGGCTAAATATGTGGGAGATGAAACAATAGCGTCGCTGAAGCAGCTTCTGGAGAGCCACGTGACTGTCGGACTCGAACCAATTTGTCAAAGACTATTTTCCTTTCTCTCATCACTTCCCCCTGCCCCACGATAAGATAGGGTCCCCAGAGCACAATAATCTTTTCCTGTAGAGGCTCCTGAGAAAAGAAACACAAGCAGGGCTAATTTTGGCTTTTCTGGGACCAACGCAAAGCCAGCGGGCTGGCCAGGTCCTGCTCAAGGAAGCCGGCATGGGCCGCTTTGTCTCCAGAGGGGCTGCTCAGCTCCCAGGGGACCTGGAGAACAATGCAAGACAGGAGGGCAAGAAGCAGGCAGTCTGTTCCTGGCTGCTGTGGCCCACACCCCCATGACTTACCCAGGCTTGAAGAGGGCTCTAAAATGACAGCCCATGGCTTCAGATGGGGTTTCTTTGCATGCAGACCCCTCTGCATCGCTAGTATCGACTCAAGCTTCGGGGATCTCTTGCAGACTCAGTAGTGGTCCCCTGCTCTGAGGGCTCCGTGAAGCCCTTACGACTACTAACGTTCATTTGCACCTGTACTTTTTTCTTGGGTGAGGGTTTACCTCTGATTCCCAACCGGACCTGTGATCCAGAAAATGTGGACCCTGCGACTGCCACTCCCCCTGGCAATGCTGGCCAGACTTTAATGTGCCAGGAGTCAGACCAGCGTGGTATGGGTTCAAGTGGAGATTCGGACTCTGTGGGTCCGGCCGGAGCGCAGCAGCCCGCCTTCTGGCAAGTTCACAGCGAGGCATCGCTGCTGGTCCCGAGCCACGCTCTCTGGCCGCAAAGCTGGATGACAGTGAGACCCTTCCCGGCCTGCACCGTGGCCACAGCCTCCTAACTAATCTCTGCTCATCTTCCCTACGGCTGCCACACAGTTCTAATCACCTCTCCTCCCACAAACTCTGTGCGCCCTGGACAGGACATTAAATAAAGGCGCCTCGGCATCCACACGCCTGATGTCCCTCAGCTCGTCTTCGTTTGTATCTTGTCCCATTGTCGTTCCACGAGCAGTTCCTTCCATTTGTGCCAGGAGGTGCAACGTGAGGACCAGGGGAGCGGGATTGGAGTGGACACCTATTTCTCTTGTACACTAGCTGGGGACCATGTGAACCCCATTTGCTTCGTGTGTAGAGTGGGAACAATGCCTGCCTCCCGAGTCATCACTGGGAGCACGTGAAAGAGTGGGTGGGAAGCTCTCGGCTTGCTCAGCGCACATCGGTAAGCAGTGGCTGCTGTGACTTAGTCACAGCGTGCCCTAGTTTCCACCTGCCACCTGATTCCCTGTGCTGGGAATATGCTCCCATTCCTCCGCGTGCATTGAACTCAGCTCTTTCTCAAATCCTTCTGACCCCCTCACAGCCCAGTGGCAATCCCAAGGGCAGTTTCTCTCTACCTGCTGCAGCAACGTCGAGCATAATTGTGGGCACACGCGAATAGCAGTCACTAATAGAGTGAACTGTGATGTCACGGTTTGGTCCACCGCCTCCAGCTGAGAGCACAGTCCACGTCCATCCCAGGTACCCAGGGTCGCGTCCCAGGGCCGGGAGAACAACCAGGATGAACAACTGAATGAAGATATATAAGTGTTTCTTCCTCCTCTCCCTTTTAGTCAGCTTGCTCACCTTCATTCCTGCCTGAAAAAAGAAAAAGAAAAAGGAAGGAGTCCGTGTGTGGCCCCGCTGCCTTCCCATGTGGCTGTGTCCTTCCATTGCTCCCCTTAGAGCAGGGCACTACTTTTTATTGAAGAAACCCCAGAGTTTCCATAGCCGAGGAAGATAGTTTTCCAGAAATCTGTCCAGGTACGTCTCAGAGATTGGGTTCGCAAGCCTCAAGGCCCAGCCCCAGCTCTGCTGTTAATTAACAGGGTGTTTGGGCCGTGCCCAGACCTGAGCCGCTCTGAGCTGTAAGTCACGAACGATGAAGTGATGTCAGCCTTGAGTGCACATTGGTGTCTTCTGGGAGCTTTTTAAAAACTGTGGGAGCAGAGGCCTCGTCCTCAGATTCCTGTTTAATTGGTCTGGGTGCAGCCAGGGAGTGGTAGCTTCCACGAGCTCCCCGGTCGCCTATTGTACAGGGAAGAAATACACGGGATCAGCTTTGCTGTCTTCGAGGGGATAGACCCAGGTGTCCACGTGCTCCATTCCTCAGGGCGGTTGCTCCAGCCTGTAGGCTCCAGACCAGCAGACAGCACTAGACAGATGTCACGGTCCCGTCCCTTTAGTAGTGGCAGGCCCCCTAGGAGAGCAAGCAGGTGTCCAGCCTCCAGGCCAGCGGCCCCTGTTGTTTGTTTTGAAAGGAAAGGTGCAGGCAGGATGAAGGCAAATAGGCAGGAAGAGAGAGGAGGAAGAAGCATTTGTTTTTATTTAGTTGTACATCTTGGTTCTCTCTGGCCCAGGACACGAACCCGGGTCCTTGGGATGTATAGGGACTGCGCTTCGGCTGGGGCAGTTAACCAAACCAGCACTCTGCCAGGTGCCCGTGACCCCTCTTCATGCCACTTGGCACTGGAGGAAGCTAGAGAATTGCTGGGAAGCAAAATAGCACCTCTGCCCAAAGTACACCCTGTCAGCCTTTGACCTAGGGGAGGCTGGTGAATGTTCTCTCATTCCTTCTGCACATGACACCTTGTGACCTAGCCCCGGGGGAGCGGGTTGTGCTGTCCAGGGGTCTTGAAGAAGCCGGTGGAAGGACTGGGGCGTGTCCCAAGGGCAGAGACTGACAAACCAAAGCCCTTGCTTTTCTGGAGGGAAGTCCCCTCCTGCTCCCCAGGACTGAGCCGTTCAGAAGCAGCAGGTTTCGCCCATAGAACCCTGAGAGCCGAGCATACCCCACGGCTGCCTGCGGGCCAGGCCCTCTCAGCTCATTCTGGGAGGCCTGTCTGGTGTGGACAGCTCTGCGGCGGTGCTGTCTTTGGCATGGCAGTCCCTCCCGCGGGCTCACAAGCTTTCTTTCCAGGGGTGCTCCTGTTACGAGCTCCGCCGACTTATCTCAGGCAACCCAGCTGCACCGTTCCACCCGGAGGCCAGGCAACCGGAAAGCCCCCACCAGGGGCTGGAGGGGATGGAAAGGGAAAAATGGGAGGCGTTCAGCTGTCCTGCAGGCCGGGGAACAGCTGCAGGAGTGCCCGGATGAGAGGACAGGGGGACAAGGAGGGGTGCTGCTGCCCCGGCCCCCACAGCGCATGTTCCAGGTTTATTTGTGGTCTCTGTGTGCCAAGGGTGAGAGGACTGTTTTCACCCAGATCCAGTGTCAGGTGGATTCCTTTTACTTTGCTCAGTGGAGTCATTTCTGGAGCCCTGCTGTGCTTTCACTCTCCTGCCCACTCAGCTGTGCTCGCGTTCGCAGTCCCGGGCCGTGCGTGTCCGCAGACACAGCAGGCAGTTTGTCCAGCCGGCACAGGGACTCTAACTGCTTTGACGGTCCCAGCTGACGCTTGCCCTGGGGGAAAGTGCGGGCACTGCCCCTTTGGGAGGTTATCCCACCAATGAGAAATGGGATAGACAGAAAGCACCATCTATGCACCCCGTGGCTGGAACAGCCAGGACGGGGGGCCCGTGTTCTGGGGCCTCTGCCCACTGCCTGCACACTAGCATTCCGTCCGTACTGCCGTTATGGGGCTTTCACCGACTTGTCGGGCAGCCAGCCTCCGCGGGGCCCCTGGAGATTCTGATCTCTTGGTCGTCACACCTGGGGAAGTGAAGAGGCCTGATTCCTGGGACTGGATCTATTACAGAACCATCGGGTGCGGCTTTCCAGGCAAGACCGTGAACCAAAATTGCAGTGGAAACCTGCTCCCTTGAATGGTGAGGACATTTAAGCAACACTGTGGAGAGACCGTTTTGAGAGGAAGCCACTTCTTTGTGACCTTGCCCGGCTCAGGACTGAGTCAGCAAGCAGATCGTGTGGGCCCGGTTAAACCCCCAGATGACTCCAACTCCTTGTCTGCGTCTTCTGCAGAGGATCCAGATTTATGGGGCAGAGCTAAGCTGTCCCCTTTGTGCCTTGCTTCAATGTATGACCCACACAAATGATGGGATAATCCGTCATTACTTTGTTCCCTGTCACTAAATTATGACGGTGATTTATGACACAGCGAGACTCCAGCCTAGTTGCACAGGGATAGGAGCTGTCGCAAAACTGTATCTGCAGAGTCCATCCCGCCTTATCAAGCTGTCATTCACAGCGGCGTCTTCTACCAAAGCTTTTATTTACTAATTTACTTGCTTCTTTATTTTTAGTTTATTTCGTTTTACAGAGGAAGGGAAGAATGAAAGCAGACGGGAAGAGAGAAGAGGAGGAAGCATTATTTATCTATTTGTTTGATTTTTGCTTTTTTGTCCCCAGCTTTGGGTTATGAGCCCTTGTCCTTGGGCTTTACATGGTCCTCACACCAGCGTCTCAGCCATCTGAGCCACCAGGGCACACCAGTGCTGGGGCTGGGGACAGCAAATGAGCTAAATAAAAATGCTTCTCCTCTCTCTCTGCCTGCCTGTCTGCTCTTCCTCATTCCTGCACCTTTATTTAAAAATAAATTTAAAAAAATATTTAAAAAATTAAAAAACAGCAGAAACTTTTCCTCTTTCTGACTAAAGAGAAATAGGTTGTACTGGGAGACAGTGATCTTCTTGCCCTGATATATGTTGGTAGATTCAGAGAGATCATCTAGCAGGGTTGGTGTGGGAGGAAATCCAGCCATGGTCCCAGAGCCACTATTCAACAGTATAACTCTGTAATTGTTGAGAAGACTTAGATACCAAGATAACTTAAAATAATATTTGGAACTTGAACTATTATAAGCCCGGAATTCAAACTCACGATACAGAGTCAAGGCTGAACAGAATCTTTAAAATTACCCACATGGTCTCATCCCTTCTGAAATTTCAATTTACCTAATCCTGATCCTTTGTTGCATAGGCCAGTTGCTTGCAATGAATATCTTTTTTTTTTTTTTTTTTTAAGGAAAGTCAGTCCGGAATAAAGGCAAGGAGGCAGGCAGGCAGGCAGGAAGAGTTATTCATACTGGTTGATTCCCCCACCCCTGGGACTCAAACCCAGGTGCCTGCGACGCGATTTCCCTAACCGCTGCTCTACCAGGGTGCACCCAGTGAGCGTCTTCAAGCGCTGACACATGTCTCCACTTGCTCTCCTGTGCTGCAGCCTGGCAGACCAGGCTCTCCCAAAGCCACTCTCACCTTCCCACCAAAGGAAAAAGATAAGAATTTGGCGGGAGCGTGCGGCCATAATTTTCTCAAGTTAATAAAAGAACACATGGTAATAAAACCTAGGTTGGGGGAGGTAGAGGGACCTCCATTCCTTGACAAAATCAAAAATTAAAAGCATGTTAACAGAGGAAATGAAGTGCTTATGTAGGCTCGTTGAAGGTTAACTCATTCTTTTATTTTTCTTTCTTTTTTTAAGTGGAGACATAAGGACACGTAACTGTGTAAGTCTAAGGCATACGAGGTGTTGATTCGACGTTAAACCGCAGTATTGCTGACCTCACTGAGTGCAGTGCGCAGTCGCTAAGGTGCGAGATGAGTCTGGTTTTTCCAACACAGTTGCAGGGAGCAAACTGCCATCTGAAACAGGAGTCCCCTGTTCTGGATGTCTGCTTCTGCTGGTGCATCTCAAAGCTGCCACTTCTCTGTCTCCCGTGGTAAAAAGTGGGGAGCAGAGGAATGTTGGGGGCTCTCTGAGCGCATGTGCACCTGGAGATTTTTGGAAAGAGTGTTGGTGATTCTGGAAGATGGTGTGGAAAAATGCAAGGAGCCCAGGGAATTTAAAAACAGAGGGAACAGGAGAAGAGCAAGAGGGCCAGTGTTAGGAAAGGAAGGCACAGCCGCGTGACTGCAGGTCAGGGCAGCGAGATCCCAGACTTATTCAGGGTCAGAGGTCAAAATCCAAGCAGGGCTTCACGCCTGGCGTCCTGCACCGCTGGCTCCACATGCTGCTTTCTCCCGGGTGCTTTGATCCAGAGCTGCTGGCGCAGGTGCTGAGGAGCAGTGTCAGGGTTGAAAATAGCCTTCACTGCGCTCCGAGGGCCAGTGGAGGGGACGGAGGAAAAGTGCCTGTTGCCTGCCCTGTGCAAAGTGACCAAGGGCTGGGACCCAGTGGTGGAAGCCACGGCTTTCTTAATGCTCCTTCCAGAGGTTAGCAGACTCGGGGGTGCAGTGAGCTTCTCGTCCCTGTTAGGAGACACGGGGCACCACATAGCAGTGTGGTGTGGATGGGATTCAAGCAGTGAGCTGGGAGACTGTTCAGCAATGTAATTCTCTAGTTATTAAAAGATTTAGTTTTGTTTTTTTTAAATTCAGTTGCTCACATTAGTTGTTGCCCCCACCCCGGACCCGGAATGTGAATCCTATCCCTTGGGATGTATGTGGACTGTGCTCATTTGGAGACAGCTGATCTAATTGTTATTCCACCAGGTCATGACACAGCTTAGATACTGAGATGCCTGTAACTATATTTGGGTTCATTTCTATGAGATACTCAGTATAATCTCAGAGTGAAAACTCCTCATAGAGAGTCAGAGTTAAACAGGATCTTTAAAGTCATCTTGCCTAACTGCCTTCCACTCCCCCTTTTATATAAATGAAAAAATATCCGACCCAGAGGGAAGTGACTAACACTGTCACACAGCTAAAGAGTGGAACCCGGCTCTTGTAGGCATGGTTGAACTTTCGACATCTTTGCTGCTCTCCTTATTCGGTCCACCCAGCAGTATTTAGCAGCTTACCAGGAAAAAATAATGGAAGCCATTAAACCCTGATAAATGACAGCTTCTTCAGATAACACTGAAACACAAAGGAATGCAAGGAGCTCAACTGCTGAAGCTCCTTGATAAGATCAAGGAAAAGGAGTCATTGCACATAAATCTCAGGGATGATGTCATCTAAACACTCCAGCAGTTAGTGAAAGTCCCAATTCATTAAGAAGGAAATGATTCTTATAAATAGTTTTGATCTAGAGATACTGTTTGGCGTCTTCAAGTCATAGACCCTTGAAATAGGAAGACCTCCCATGAGGTCATCTGAGTGGGGCGCTGATCAGCACATACCGGGCAGGGCTCATGCCATTCTCTCTATATTTCCATAGTGCTTTTGCCCATGGCCACTGCTTGAGAATTTAACACATTCAAGTATACCAAACTCAATGAAATCTTTTTCTTCCAAACTGAAAATTGTTTTGTTTTGTTTTGTTTTTCCTAATGATAAGATGGCCTGCTTGGCACGCTCTGGTGGGGCAGCGATTGGTCCACATACATCCCAAGGTCCTGGGTCCAGGGCCGGGAGTGGGGAATAACCAAGATGAACAACTAAATAAAATAAATAAAATGCTTCTTCCTCCTCTCTCTTCCTGCCGCCTGCTTCAGTTCACCTTCATTTCTGCCTGCACCTTTCCTTTAAAATTAATTAAGCATGTTCATTGTAAAGTTTTCATATATATATACATACACACATATATGTATGTATGTGTGTGTGTATATATATATATATATATATATATATATATATATATATATATATATATATATACCAGAAATCTCAGTACCAGAGAGTTACACTGTTAGCCTGTTGAAAAGTATTTACGGAGCGCCCTGGTGGAGCAGCAGTTAGGTCAATTGCCTCCGAAGGACGCAGGCCACATACCCTTGGGTTTGAGTCCCAGGCCCTGGGGAAAGCAACCAATGTGACCAATTAAACAAAAAAAAATAAAGATGCTTTCTTCTCCTCTCTCTTCCTGCATTTTCCCTACGCGCCTTCACTCCTACCTGTACCTTTCCTTAAAAAAAAAAAAAAAAAAAAATCATTTAGTTAGTTCTCTGCACACATAAGTTTACAATTTGCATCCATAGTTTTGCAAAATTGAGACCAGACTGCAAGTAGTTTTGCCCCTTTCTTGTCAGTGAACTGTGCGAAGAGGATGGTATTTTCATTTGAATGGCGGCAGAAATAAGCCTTCATAGGCTGCGTGAGTAAACTTTCACCTAGTGAACCGAACCCTGAGAGATGGATTAGTTCTTCCCAGTTTTCTTCACTAACTTGGGGGGTGCTTTCTGCTTCGGGAGAGAGGTCACTTGGTCACATGGGGAGGGCGAATCATCTGGAAATGAGAAGTTGCTTGATTCCTCCAAAGAGGTGAGGGATGTGGGGATAGAGGGGCCAGAGCTCCTGCAGAGTGAGGAGCTGCGTGAAGGGGGGCGCTGTCGCTCTGGGGCGCCCGTGGGAGACTGGAGCCCATCAGACCCCGACTGACTTCCAGGTCAGCTTGCAGACCAGCCCTGGCAGTGCCCACAGCAAGAGCAGCATGGAGTTGCAGCCCAGCCCTGGTCCAGGACCCAGTTCACCCAGGCCACCTGCCATTCTGTGACTTGGACTCCACTCCTGCCTCCAGCAAGGGACACGGCTGCCCAGTTCTTGGTCATTAAACGAGGCCACAGCTTCATTCACTGGGACACTGGGTACAGGTTCCCACTCCAAATGATAACTCTTAGCAATGCATCCCCTGTCGCTAATGATGGTAGGAGACGCCACCTTCAGTCAGTTCCCACAGCCGCTATGCAAGGGGGGGACTGGGCAGTGCAACCCCACCCACACTCTGGGGACATCACAGAATACAAAAATGCCACCACCACCGCGTCCCGTGAGGAAGCGGGGAAATGATGCCACCGGAGCACCTTACACGCATGTCTTGACACACGTACCCGTCTCTCTCCCGCCCATAAACTCCTCTAAGTGGGGTGAGATCTGCGGGAAGATGCCGAACGAATCTGGCTGGAGCGCTCGGCGGGCCTGGGAAGGGCCGGCTGGCCAGCTGCTAGGACACTGCGCGGGGCACTGCTCACTACAGAAGCAGCCTCTGTCCAGGGTCTGGCCTGGAGGTTCAGAAACCTGAACCTGTCCTTGGCCTGACATTAATCCGTTCTCTCTCCCTCTGGGCTCTGGGGGAACGGGCGTGAGAACCAGAGCGAGCAGAAGGCACACGCTGGCCTCGAAGAGTAGGGAGAGCTGGTGTGGGGACCTGGGTGGTGTCTGATGCCTCCTCTCTCCCATGGCGGGTACACCTCTCGGTGACGGTGGCCGCAGGGGAAGTCGGGTGAGTAGTTAGTACAGAAGGTATGGCTTACGTGAACGCCAAGTCGTTCTCCCTGCAGCCCCCCTCCTTCTATTCGGCAGTTTCTAGAGGTGTGGTGGCTGCCAGCTTTTCTTGCAGATTGAGAGGGCACAGATGGGTCAGATGACACCAGAAGGCCCCCCTTTTAATAGTCTACCCCTATCTCACATTTCTTCTCTTCTACATTTGTTCCCTTGCTCAACAAACGACGGTGGCTGCTGGCTGCTGAGGTCCCGTGGAGACAGCAGCGAGTGAAACAGAATCCCCACCTCCTGGAGCTCACATTCTCGTGAGGGACAGACGCTAGATGTGCAAGCAGATGTGTACAAAATAGTCCAAACAAATGCACCGTCAAATAAATAAGACCACAATGACCACAAACACCCACGTGCAAGATACTGATCGCAATCTGCTGTGAACAAAAAGTTAGCCAGGTAAGTGGTGAAGGAGTGAAAGTGGGGAGCTTTTTGCTTTTTTAAAAGGAAAGGTACAGACAGGAATGAAGGCAAGCAGGCAGGCAGACCAAAAGAGAGAGGAGGAAGAAGAATTTCATTTTTATTTAGTTGCTACACTAGTTGTTTCCCCCTGGACCTGGGACTGAAACCCAGGGGTGTATGGGCTGCGCTCCTTCGGAGGACGTTGATCTATCTACTGCTCCACCAGGGCGCACCAGAGAACATTTTTTATAGGGTGATCAGAGAAGCTCTTCTGATAAGGTGACATCTGAACAAAGACTAAGTTAGACAGACATCTGGGGGAAAGTTCTAGGTGGAGAGAACAGCAGATGCAAAGATTCTGAGCACATTTGGACAGCAGAGATGAATACACACAAGGGGAAGAAGTAGGAAATGGCTTAGAGACTTAGCAGAGCAGGAGACCCGATCACGTAGGGCTCAGCAGGCCTTTGCATTATAAAAATCAGATTTAAGTTTCAATGACATGGGAAGTCACCAAAGGGTCAGACTCAACTTTTGTAAGAAGTCTGCCTGCTGAGTGGTGAATGCACGGATTTTTCTAATGTATATAGAGCCACTGAATATTAGGAAAGGGACCTTGAAGACTGAGGGTAAGCAACTTGGTGAGGTCCCATGGACCAGAAGAGTTGGCCTCACCTGGGACCTCACCTCAGACCTCCTGAATCAGGATCTCCATTGAACAAGAGTCCTGTGATCTAGTCTACAGGCAAGAGGAAAGGTCCAGCCCTTCATTTTATAAGTGATAAACCAAGGGTCCTTCTGTGATCACCTGGTTGATGTTATGATAAGCCTAAGACTAGGGCCCAGGTCTCCCTAACTCTGGGAAGCCCACTCTTTATGGTCTCACATGGTCATGAAGCTTATAAATTATAATATCTTTTCATTCAACCAATCAGTGAATAATTTACTCACCATCCCATAATCATATACATTCATCTCACTAAAGATGTTTGCCCTCCAAGAACTAACGAGCACATCTAGAACGACTGATAAAAGGCGAGGCTAGTCTGATTTAACAGCCTAGACTAATCAAGCAAATAAAGCAAAATAAAAAAAAACCTACCTTACGTAATACTGGCTTCAGCCATAGTGATTTTCCCCCGACCCATCTCCGCATCTGCTGAGAGTTGCTGGAAATGCCCAGGATGTTTAGGTGTGGCACCCTGAAATGTTTCTTCCTTTAGGAGGGTGGGAAAAAGCACAAATTGTATTGTCTTCTCAGCAGAAAAATCCCCTATGGTCTGAAGCAAATTTTAAAAAAGAAATCTGCTATGTGGGTACCACCCCGGGATCTTCCAGATTAGACAGAGAAACCCAGGTCATGTCCCAAAAGGAAAGAGTCAACATAGGAAAGACTATTTTAAGGGATTGACAGGGTGAATGACTGGAAGTTTCTACAATGGGAAAAGAAGGTGGGGTTATCATCGCTGTCTCTGCTGTTACTGTTTTTGTTATCAGAAACTTGTAAATAGTGCTCTTAGATTATTGTCCCTTTAAAACAATAAAGGAGATAACAGAAAAGTCTGTGTGCACTTGGAAACGCAAAGAGCTATTAGCCAGTAGCTTTGCTTTAAGAAAAATAGCTTAGTAATGAAATGTGGCCCATTTAATTCCAGAGACAGGACCAGGTGTGGTGTCTGAGGGCTGAAGAGAGGTGGAGACCCTTTAAGGACATGGTCCCATGGACACAGATGACTGGATAAGAAAAATGTGATACACACACACACACACACACACACACACACACACACACACAGAGGAATGTGCTGAGATATCAAGAGATGAAATCCTGCCATTTATAACAACATGGATGGAACTAGCGGGGAGTAAGCTAAGTGAGTAAGTCAGAAGGAGAAAGACAACTACTGAATGATGTCCCTTATGACTGATACATTAGAGAGGCCAAACAAATGAATGAAACAAAACAAAAACAAACTTTAGACGGTAAAGAAAACTAGGGGTTACCAGAGGGAAAATGGGAAGGGGGTGGGTAAATTGGGCAAAAGTTCCGTGGTCTGTGAATGGACACTAGAATTCTGGTGATGAACAACGTAGTGTGTATAGATGTTGATTTTTAAAGCTGCCTGACTGAAAATGGCAGCATCCTCTAAACCAATATGAATCCAATCGAAAAGAACAGGAAAGAAAGAAATTATTCCGGTTGACAGGACAGAGCACTGTTGGGAGGAAAACCCTCTGTCTCAAAAGCGACTGGAGCTGCTCAGGTAATAGGTGGCAGGGGGACAGTGAGTGAAGACGAGGAAGGGTGGCTGAGAGACACTGGGGCGTTAGACTCCCATGACAGGGCAGAAAGGAGGGGTGACGTTAGGGTTAAAAGGCAGGAGGGATTTGTGGGTTATCTGAAAATGACTCAATTTCTATATTCTTTTAAACAATTATTTATTGAGGTAGATTTGATTTACAAAATAATATGTGCAGGTTCCCTATTTGTCAACTATCTGACAACTTAACATGCCCACCACCACACTGTCAGATGTGTCCTCTACTGTCCACTTACTCCCCACCCCGACCCCCGCGCTGTTCCCCGCTGGTGACCTCAGTTCTATTGTCATTGTCCAAGACTTGCTTTTCTGTGTTAGTTTGCTTTGTTTTTCATGGTCCACATATGAGTGAGATCATCCAGTATCTGTTTTTCTCCTGACTTATTTCGCTTAACATAATCCCCTTGAGTTCCATCCATATTGCTGCAGGTGACAGGATTCCATCTTTTTAAGGACTGTGTAGTATTCCATTGTGTCTATATCGCATCTTCTTTATTCTCCTGACAATGGGCACGTAGGTAGTTTCAAATTCTCAGCTATTATAAATAATGCTGTAATAAATACGGGGCTGCAAATAATTCTGTGGATTAGTGTTTTGTGTTTTGGGGGTCAATACCCAGAAGTGGGATGACAAGATCGTAGGGGAGCTCCATTCTCAGTTTTCTGAGGAATCACCGTACTGCTTTCCATAGGGTTGCACAAACTAATCCTCCCACCAACAGTGTGAGAGTGTTCCCCTTCCTCCACGTCCTCATCAACATAAGTTGTGACCACTCTTGTGGATAATACTCTCACAGGAGTGAGGTGATCTCTTATTATTGTTTCAGTTTCTGTACTAACCCAATTCTGTGTTCACTAGCAGCACTCCCTCTTCCTCAGCTCAATGTTGATCGGGACAAAGGCTTATTTATTTCTCACTCCTCGGGAAAAAGGTAGGTGGGGAGGTGCCCCCATACACCTGTCTTCCAGAAACATCCATTATCCTGTCTGGGTCCTCTGGTAATGTCACCATCTTGAAATCTTTTGCTTCCAGCCAGATGGACAGAGAGAAAGTAAAGCTTTTTCTTCACCACCAGGAAGTGAATTGTACTTTCTGCTTGATTCTCTTGGTGAGGGTGAGTCAGCCATGCGGATCCATCCAGCCCCTGGGGCTGAGAAACCGAGAAGGTGGGCCAGGCTAGGTGCACCGCCAATGCTCTGCCACCCACCAGGTCATAGCAAGCAGGGAAGGCCCTGCTGGCCACAGCTAGGGAGGCGGCTCGGCGGCTGGCCCATGGGTAGGGGCCTGACTGTTAGAATGGGGTGATGATGTTGGCCTGAAGAGCAAGGAGTTTTCTGTGGCGCCTCCACATTCCAAGTCACCTTCTGCTGTCCTGCCTGAACTGTTCCTGGTTGGGGTTAGGTCTCCAGGGACTGGTCCCTACTGTACTGCATCAGGCTATAAGGCCTTTGATATTCCTTCCAACGCCCGGATTTGATGACAGGTTTTCAGAAGTGGAATTCACACCATCTCCATGAGTGGTATCTTAGCCTCTGATCTCAGGGGAGCCCCTTCTTCCCATATCTTAGTTCCCCAAGCTGCAAAGGGAGGGAGTTGGCCCAGATGGCTTTTGATGCACTTTCTGACCCCTTAGGGACTAGCTTAAAACAGCCCGTGTCTGCCTCTCCTGAGCCCTTGGAGACGAATGAAGCCTGAGAAACTTGAAGTTACTGCTGCGAGCCTTCCTCATCCTACTGCAAACGCACAGCACATTCTGGGACTTCTTCAGCTGCCCGGCTGCTGGCAGTCAGCGAACAGGCTCTCCCCCTCAAAAGGCAGAACCTGAGCGAGTCAAGCGAGCACCCCACAGGCCTGGGCCAGGGCTGGAGGTTACATGTCAAGACAGCAAAGTGTTCTGCCCACCTGGGCCTCTGTGCCATGCAGGCCTGAGCAAGACCCAGAGCCTCCAGACGCAGGGCAGGTGGTCAGTCCGCTCCCGGCTGCTACAGAGGCATTTTCAGAAGCGGGGCTGGGATCAGAGCTTCACAAGGGACTGTTTGCCTCAGGGATGAGGATCAGGCCTGAAGGGCAAGGGGAGGAAGTGGCGCTGGTGGAGCCCAAGAGCTGTGTCCTGGGAGAGGGGCCGCCCCCAGGGGCCACAGAGACAGCGGTGCTGCCAGAGGTCAGGAGAGCAGGGAGCCAGGCCGCGGGGAGGGGTGAAGCGGGGCGGTGACGACATCTGAGCCCCTGGACTCATGGCCATGCCTCCCAGTGGCTAAACCCACAGGAAGACAGAGGATGTGACCAGCGCAGCATGGAGGGTGTAGGGGACTGGAGCCTGGTGGGCCTTGGGCGGAAAACCAGGATGAGTCTCAGGCTGCACTGGCCTTTGCCCCTCTCTGTGAGGAGTGTGTGAAGGCTGGACCTGGTGGGACATTCTCATGAACTCCCAGACACCGGGGTGACAGCAGCCACAAGGAAGAGGGTGGCGTCTTGCTCTGTCATATCCCTTCGCTGGAACATCTTCACAACATCCGAAGGAGTCACCTCAAATTCTCTGCATCTCGCCTCTGCGATTTCTTTTCAGTAGATAGTAGGCGACTCTGCATTTTCCCCCGAGTGGAAACCCCTGCTGCTCTGTGGGCCCTGGGAGAGTCAGAGCAGTGGGATAAATTTAGACCAGAGTTATTGTGCCCCCAGCCAATATTTGAAATACTTGATTTTTAACATGACCTTGCTCTCTCTGCTTTGCGTAACTGCATATTCCCTGTTCTCAGCCTGACCAGCCTCCCGTCACTCACCCCCAGCAGCTATGAATACTTGGCGTGAACAATGAACTGGGTGTTGGGCTGTAATTGGTTCCCACTCGGTCAGATGCCACCGCTACCAAAACAAAGTCAGCTATGTGGAAACCCTCACCATTCTTCCTGCCTCCTTTCGGAATGCACTGTTCTGACTGCGAGCACAAAGCAGCAATTTATCAGCATGAGCCGATGCAGAAAACAAGACACAAGACCAAAAAAAATGAAAATGACATGGCATAGCATGAAACTCAAGACTGTAAACAGGGAGACAGGGATGGAATGTGAAATAAGATGATGTTTTGAGATTACGAATCATGAGATGCGAGCGCCAAGGAGTCAGACCTTAGGTATTTCTTTTATTTCTTGATCTGGCCCAGTTCACGATGGAATTGCTGTCAACAGATTATTTTCCTCTGACGCTTTTATGTCTTTAAACTAATGGGCGTGTACACATAGGTCATACTTTTTGGTACAATTTTAAAAGGAAAAAGATAAAGATTTTTTTACCCTGTCATCCACTGTTTTAAAACTGAGTTACAACCCATAAAAAGCCACCCATGAAATTCGTTGAATGGAGTGTGATCAGCATTTTTCAAAAAACGAAACAGTGTTAGAACCGCAGGGAAGCAGCGGGGTGTAGTACGCACAGTGACGTGAAGGACTGGATGATTCACACAGGCGAAGGGGGCTGTGCGGGAACGAAGTGGGAAGGGGCTCTTCACGGGCGCTCGTGTCCGAGAGTTGACTGGCTGTCAGGGCACTTTGCGCATTTTTTCCAGCTATTCATCTTCTAAGTGGCCTCTAGACAGTTGTCCTCTCTGACCTTAGTGTCCTCATGTGTAAAGTGGCATTTGGATCGAATATACCCAAAGATCTTTTTCACCGCTCCTGCCCCGCCCCCCATTCACATCTATTTGTCAAGCTCCCATAGGTGCCCAGCATTGGGGATCCAACAGGAAACAAGCAAAGACCCTGCCCTCACTGAGTTTATATTCTAGTGTGTGTGTATGGGGTGGGGGTGACGGACAATAAGCAAAGAAATGAAGAGACCAAATGCTGAGTGGTGATCAGTGCAGTGAAGGAAAACAAAGGATGCGGGCGCTGGAGGGCACTGACGGTGAGGAGTGCACTCTAGATGGAGTGGCCAGTGGAGGCCTGTCTCCTAAGGTGGTTTGTCTTTAAAAAGGAAGTAGTGATGAAGGAGCATGACAACATGGCGGACTATTAAGACCTGGGCTCGCCTCCTTCCACAGACGCAACCACAACACACATTTAAAAACTGTGGCCTTTGAAAAAGAAAAGGAGCAGCAACTCCATAAACAGAAGGGACACATGTCTATGTAAATTGTAAGAGAAGCCAGCGGGCCTCTGCATGGATGCATACAACCTAGCATGGAAAATAGCAGGGCCTTTTCTGGGAGAACAGTACGACTCTGGGGAGCAAATAAAGCAGGACAGAGAACCTGGGGAGCAGAGAGATGAAGTGCACACAGACCGAACTGCAGGACTTTCATTGTTGAACCAAACCCCTCAGCCTGGGGAACAAGCAAGAGGGCCGACCTCCCTGTGAACCGAGACACTGCTCGGCGTCCTCTCCAGGATGTCTGTGGGGCCCTCGCACTGGGGACCACCACATGGCAGCAGGCCCTGCGGGTGACGCGCTCATCCTCCTCCACCGCTCATTACACAGTCCCTATCCCTGCTGCTGGGTCTGTCACCCCAGGACCGACAGCTGGTCTAGAGGGCTGAGTGATTTCCTGAAAAGAGAGTCACACAACTTTCAGGGAGCATCATTAGAGAGGCTCCAGCAAAATACCTGCCTGAGGTGATGGCTGACAGCTTTGTCTGGCTGCCTGCCACTTGCTAGAGCTACCACCCCTGGGCCCCAGGGCTTGTCGTATACGGCTCCCTGCTGGGGCTGATGCCTGTGAGATCTTCAAAGGGGGAGTGTGTTTTGCTCCCATGATTCCTTAAGACACCTGGAGACACCCGACTCCTTCTCACCAGTGGCCTCTGTTGGGGCTGTGACCTGCTTGTGATCTGGACCCACACCTCCTGAATCTCCTTGGGCCTCACTAGTTATGCCTGCGACTCTGTATTCCATGTCCTAACTCCAACCTTGGACTCTCGGACTCCACACAGGGCTGGCTCTAGAGCGCCAACCAGCTGACTGCTGCCGAGATCACACAGCAATAGAAAGCCCGGCATTCCGAGCCAGCACCCCAGACCCAAGTCTGCCACTTGACACCCTAACACAGGGCCTTCTTCATCAGGCAGGGAAGGAAAATCCTTTAGCCTAAGCCATAGAAATAAACATAAGTACCAAACACAATGAAGGAACAGAGAAATAGATTCCAAATAGGGGACAAAAGCCTAGAGAAAACCCTGAATGCAGCAGAATTAAGTAAGCTGCCTTGAAAATGACAGTGTTAATAATTCTCACTGAAATCAGGAGAACAATGGAAGAACAAAAACAGATTTACAAGATAGAGAAAATACCAGGTATTTCCAAATGGAATTAATAGAGTTACAGAACATAAGAGTTATTGCGTTCTGGTGGTTTTCTGGTAAAGTCTGCAGCCTCTGACTGGCACAGTCCACATACATCCCAAGGACCCAGGTTTGTGACCCGAGGCGGGAGGACCAACCAGGATGAAAAACTAAACAGATAGTCCTTTTTCCCTCCTCTCTGCTCCTGCCTGCCGCCTACTCATCATCTCTAGTCCTGCCTGCACCTTTCCTAATAAAAAAAAGAAGGAAATTTGATAGTAAGCGTGGGGTGCTATCATACTTTCGACAAATAGTGAAACTGCACATCTAAATTTATTATTTTGTAAATAAAAGTTACCTCAGTAAGAGGCCTGCCCTGGTGGCCTAGCGGTCTGTACGCCCTGGGAGCAGTCCCTCATACACCCCAGGTTCCTTCAAGACACAGGCCGGGGAAACAACCAATGTGAACAGCTTACTAAAAATAAGCTGCTTCTTAAAAAAAAAAAAAAGGTATGTCAAAAAACAGTTTTTAAAAGATTAAGTCATATAAAAGGCATTTGAAACATAGAAAAACTGAAAAACAAGCCTCACCAAAAGATGAACTATAAAAATAGTGAAGGTATTCCTTCAGGCAATAGGAAAGTAATACCAGTGTGAGTTCTTGATCGTCATAAAGGAATGAAAAACACTTGAAAGTTATGTAGTTGAACATAACAACCCTTTATTCTTATTCATCTATTCAGCTGTCATTCACATCTGAGAAATTGCCAAAACCGAGAATACAGGGGCCGTGACGATGTGATGTAGTGTGGTTTCCTGGAAGCAACAGAAATAGGACATATAAACGTTATCCAATAATAATGCATCAATATTGGTTCATTGCTAACAAATCCACCATACAGATATGAAATGTTAATAGTAGAGGATCCAGTCTGCCCTGAGGGAGCAGTGCGTAGGTCAGTCACTTCCAATGGCGCGCAGACCACAAATCCCTGGGTTTGAGTCCTGGGCCCAGGGGAAAATAACCAGTGTGAATAACTAAATAAAAATAAAGCAAAAATACTTCTGTCTCCTCTTTTTTCCTGCCTGCCTACTCACCTTCATTCCTGCTGCACCTTTCCTTAAAAAAAGAAAAGAAAATATAATAATAGAAGATGTGTGCAGGCAGGAAAGTATTGACACTCTCTTCTCAATGTTGTTGTGTGACATTAAAGCTTCTTAAAAATTAAAAGAAAAAAGTTTAAAGAAACTGAAGGGACCCAGTCCCACTGATATCTAGGGAAAGACTGAACCTGCTCAGATTGAAAAGTACTGGCTTTGTTTACAGAACAGGCC
The DNA here is from genome assembly GCA_004363575.1 of Solenodon paradoxus. NCBI lineage: Eukaryota > Metazoa > Chordata > Mammalia > Eulipotyphla > Solenodontidae > Solenodon > Solenodon paradoxus. The sequence goes on along the minus strand of RJWH01004556.1, from coordinate 48,219 downwards.
AGGGGCCTGGTGTAGAGTGGGGAGGTGGGAGAGCCATCAGAGGTCAAGGACAGGGTCATAGAAAGAGGGGCACGTGGCAGATTTTGACCCAATCTGACTCCTGTCGTAGAATGATCCCTTTAGACTGCAGGAGGACAGTGAGAAGGGGTCTAGAATATTCTGGAAGTGAGAATATTCTAGGAAGGTAAAGCAAGAGCAGATGAGAGGGTTCCAGACTATATTGGAAGATAGAGGCCAGAAGGATGCGCTGTTGCTTCATATGGGAAGTCAGGGAGAAAACACACGAGATGGATTTGACCCTTTAGAGTCCAGAGCTCTTGGAAATTCAGAGTTTCCATTTCTGGAGATTCAAATGAAGAGGTGGAGAGAAAAGGTTCTGAGGGAGGGAGGAGGAATGAAGTGTGAGGGGTGAAATCCTTATGGAGCAGCCACACGCCTTGTCACTGGGAACCTGCGTCTGGAGAGGCATTTGGAATGGTTGGCTTATGAGACTGAAAGCCACAGAGCTGGGTCACAGGGCCTGCAGAATGAGCAGACTGACGTTAGAAGAGGCCCCAGGACTGACCCCTGGACCCCGCCAACACAGAGAGAGATGAGAATGGAAGATGAGCACAAACCAGCAGACATGCGTGGACTCTAACACGTCTCAGAAGTTGCTAAAAAAAAAAAAGCGAGAGAGAGAAAAATGAAATGGAAAAATAAATGTGGTTCCTGTTTTGAAATCGCGTAACTTCCCTACCAATCATTACTAAGGTGATCGCTCCTGGTTCCGACAACAGCATCTTGGACGCTGTGTAGAGGCATGCATGCTGGCATGTGAACTGGAAATGTGAGCCACTGACCCAAAGTTTCTTAGACACGCTCAGTGTTGTGGAAAATCGGGTAACTGAGAGCTTACTGGCTTCCAGCAATGGATTCAGCCTGGATCCAGGCCACCCCAGAGCCTGCTCTCTGCAGGGAGCCTGCAGACTGAACCTCCCCAAACCCGCCCTGCAAGGCTGCCTGCATGTCAACTACATCTGCAGGCCCAGGACACAAGCGAGGGAGAGCAGCCTGTTGCTGGAGCCCTCACACTGGCCTCTCCTGTGCTTTCTTTCCAGCGTTAGAGCTAACTTTCTAACCAAGAGCAGAAGGACTTTTCAAGTTGAAGGTAATTTTTTCTTTAAAGGAAAAGTGCAGGCAGGAATGAAAATGAGTAGGCAAGCAGGTAGGAAGAGAGAGGAGGAAGAAGAACTTTATTTTTACTTAGTCGTTCACATTGGTTGTTTCCCTGAGCCCAGGTCTAGAACCTGGGACCTCGGGATGTATGTGGGACTGCTCCCAGGTGTATGGACCACTAGGCCACAAGGGCGCACCCGCTGAAGAGAAATTGAATGCCTTATTAAAGTTTACCCTCTTTAAAGAAAAAAAAAGGAAAGGAAAGGCACAGGCTGGGATGAAGGCAGGCAGGCAGGAAGAGAGAGGAGGAAGAAACATTTTAGTTCAGTTTAGTTTAGTTGTACATCTTGGGTGTTCCTCCTGGGCCAGGACGCGAGCCCAGGTCCTTCGGATGTACGTGGACTGCGCTCTTGGCTGGAGGCAGTAAACCAAACCACTGTTCCACCAGGGTGTGCACCCCCAACCTGTTTTTTTTTTTTAAGAAAACATCCTCTTGAAAAAGGATTCCAACCATCAATATTCAGTAAAATGTGTGGCATTCAGGGAGTGTCTTTCTGGTGGTGCTGAATTTCAACTGCAATTTCTATCAACAATTTGGGTGCCACAGCAGCTGGAAGGTGGTGACGGCCACAGAGAGATTAGAGGGGAGAGCCACAGACTGCTATAATAGGAGCAGCCAGAAAAGGAACTAGCAATTTCTGCACCCAGGATAACCTCCTAAACTGTGGCCCCACCATCGCCCCTGGTGGACGGGCCTCCCTCCTCCTTGCAACATGGTCTGACTTTATTGTGATTCCCCTGGGCACCCCAGCCAGGACCCCTGGCCCTCCAGGAATGACCCAAGGCCTTCACCCTCCCTCCTCCACTGCGCTTTCCCTGGGAGCACAGGGAATTTCTGGAATCTTTACAACTGGCCTGCAAGACAGAGTGACGTGATTTGGAAGCCCATTATCCCCTAGAGTCAGGATGGTTAACTATCATTCTGAATCTAAAATGATTGGAACATTCTGGAACATTCCTCAGCCTTCTGAGGGTGTATATTAGACCCAGGGAATATGTTTTCCTCTCTCAGCTCTGATCTCCTGGTCACAAGGGGACAAGGGGAGGGGATGAGAAGCATTGGGACCAATTACAGTCTACTAGAATGTCTGCGCCTGTCTGTGCCACCCTGCTCGGGCTGGTATTCTTTTTAGGAGTCCTTCCGGTGCACCCTGGTGGAGTAGTGGTTACGTCTGCTGCCTCTGACCGGCACAGTCCATATGCATCCCAAGGACCTGGGTTCATGTCCAGGGATCGGGGCACCAACCAGAGTGAAGAACTAAAATTTAAAAATAAAAATAATTGGGTGTGTCTTCCTCCTCTGTCTTCTGGTCTGCTGCCTCTGTTCACCTTCATTCTTGTCTGCACCTCTGCTTTAAAAAAAAAGTCCTTTCCTAATTTCCTACTGCCTAGAGTGGGACTAACCTTGGTGGTCTCCAATGCAAAGCCTCGCACAATGTAAACTTTCCACAATAGTAAACCATAATCTTTTTTTTTTTTTTAAAAAAAAGGCCAGGTGCAGACAGGAATAAAGGTGAGGAGGCAGGCAGGAGGGAAGAGAGAGGAGAAAGAAGCGTTTTATTTAGTCGTTCATCTTGATTGTCCCCCCCACTCCCCCAGCTCAGCCCCTGGTGTCAAACCTGGGTCCTTGGGATGTACTTGGGCTGTGCCGGTGGAAGGCAGCTGACAAAAGCACTGCTCCACCAGGGCAGGCCTACGCCGTATTCTTTTAAATATACTCCAAGGGTGTTCACACACACACACGCACACACACCCCTAGCACTGTCTTCACTGTGGTCACGAGGTCATTACCCAAGTCTTCCCAAGTCTCGGGGCCTTTGACCAAGTCTTTCTCTTGTTACTTGGTTCCTAAACCCACCTTCCCAACCCTAAATTATTTTGTTCCCGGGCTATCACTGCACTTTACAGCAAAACTTGTCCCAGTCTGCCTGGCACTCAAGCGAGCTGTGCGCTCCGTCCCCACACCCGCCACCGCACAGCGCCCGCTCGCCCGGCTCGCAGGAGGGTGATTTCTCTGAAGGCGAATCAGCGCTTGTAATAATCTTTCTCTAGAGGTGAAAACTGACATCTTCATAAAACAGGAAAACTGGCCCCTGGCTGGCACTGGGTCATGTTTAATGCCCTCCAGCTCTGGTTCCAGAAAGTGTCGACCAAAGGCTTGAGCAAGGCGATGCCAGACTTAGAAAGCTATGCCTCTCCTCTCTTTGACTCAGCAATTCTCTTGCTAGGAAGTTATCCTAAGAAAACAGTCAAGTATGTTGACAAAGATTAACTTGTTCCTATTACAAAATTATACGCTCAACAGAAAGTATAGGTGGAAAAGTTGGGGAACAACTGTGGGAAGTGTACTTAACTGTAGATGCAATAAAATTATGTTGTGAAGGTGTGTTTATTGACATGAAAAGGTGTTCATGATTTATTGCTAAATAAAAAAACTCAGGTTACAAAGTAGAATAAAGTATCATCCAGTTTTTAGAGCAAAAATCTCCCATAGATAGAGAGGACACAGTGACACATGTCAACGGTGGCTCTCTGGGTCACAGAATTGTGGTTATCTATGAATGCTGCTTTCAGTCTAGTTGTTTCTACAGTGAACATGCGTTTCTTGATTAATACACAGAGGGACATGAACTAGAGACCTACAGACCCGTGGAGAAAAGCAGAAGCTCAGGCCAGCCTGGTGGCTCAGGCGCTGAGCCAGCAGCTGGAGTGTGTAGGTGCCCGAGGTCCAAGGGAACAACCATAAATAAACAGGAAAAAAAGAAAACAGCAGTCCCATTGGCAGACAACCTGAGTTGGATTTCACCTGCCAGTTGCTTGCTGCGCGGTCCTGAGAAAACTTCTTTAACTCTTCTTCTGTAGAATGTGCAGAAACAGAGTGTCTAAGACAATTCTCTGCAGAAAAGTTCTTCTTTTTCTTTATTTTTTTTTTGCAGTTTAGACCATCATGCCTTTATTGTCTCACAGTTCCTGTGAACCCAGAGCCTGGCACAGCTTACTTAGCTGACTCCTGACTTACGGCCTCCAATGGCTGCAGACAAGGTGTTGGGGTGGGGGGCTGGCGGGGGGCACCTTCTTATCAGTAGACTTGACTGGGCAAGAGTCTGCTTCCAGGTGCATTCACATCACTGCCATTTCCCGGCAGCTGTAAACTTGCAGCTAGCGGCTCTTCCAAGCCAGCAGGAGGTGACTTGTGACAAGCGTCAGGGCTTCTCTTTGATACTGGCCATCTTCTTCTTTTCTTTTCTTTTTTTTTAAGGAAAGGAGCAGGCAGGAATGAAGGTGAATAAGCAGGCAGGGAGAGAAGAGGAAGAGGACTTTATTTAGTTGTTCACATTGGCCGCCCTCCTCCCTCAGGTCTTTAACTCAGGGCCTTGGGATGTATATGGGTCTGCTCCAGGGTGTATGAGACCGCTAGGCCACCAGGTGCACCCATGACACTGACCGTTTCCTGGAAACTCTGTGGTCATCCTCTTCTCAGAAAGCAGGTTCTTCCCTCATTGTGACACATGGAGTCTGCGTTATCTTTTTTCTTGTCTTTCTTTTTTTTTTAAGGGAAGGAACAGGCAGGAATGAAGGCAAGTAGGAGGCAGGAGGCGAGAGGAGGAAGAAGCATTTTATTTTATTTTTTATCTAGTTGTTCACAGCTGTTCACAGCTGCTTCCCCCCAGACCCAGGACTCAAACCCAGGGGTATGTGGCCTCTGCAACTTTGGAGGCGAATAACCCAAATGCTGCTCCATCAGGACGCTCCTGAGATGGATTATCTTGATGTTGAGACTTTCCTCCTTTTCTTCTTCTTTGACATGACTTTTAAACACATGTTCCCCTTCACATGGGCAGATTGAAATGCTCCGCTCCTGGGCTCCCAAGGAAGATGAGAGTGGGGTGGGCCCAAGGAGGAAGAGCTGGCTGGGCAGCCACAGAATTTGCCTCTTTTCTGGGCATGTGCCCTTTAGCTCAGAGAGAGGACAGTGGGCAGAGCTCCCACCCCACCCGCTCCTCCTCCCTGACGTGGTCTGCTTGACTAAGCTTCAGTCACACTTTCCTGAACCCCCCTCCAAAAAGGCCCACCTAGAAAAGACAGTCTTAAAAACAAAACAAAAACAAATAAACATATATATATATATATATATAGTAATAACTATACTACACGTTGAAATAGTTTCCTATGTATAGGTTCCTCATTTCTTAGATATATGTCAACACACCCTGCCCCCCACCAAATCACCAAGTGTTCTTCCCCACTGTCCAGTGGGCTCTGCCACCATTCCCCCCAACCCCACCCCATTCCCTCGTGGTCACCTCAGTACAGAACTGATTTGAAATAGATGCAAATGTTTCAGGGTTGGTTTTGTTTCACCTGTTCCTTTGTTTTGTCTGTTCACATTCCACCTATGAGTGAGGTCATCTGGTATCTGTCTTTCTTCTTTTGACTTGTTTCACTGAGTGAGCATCATCCCCTCTAGTTCCATCCATGTTGATTCAGATGACAGGGTTTCATCTTTTCTAAGGGCTGCGTAGTGTTCCATTGTGTCTATGCACCACATCTTCGAAAAGACAGTCTTTTAAACACACGATGCTGGAACAGATGAACATCTACATGCAAAATATGAATCTTACACTCCTCACAAAAATGACCCGAAAATGGGTTATAGACCTAAACGTAAGGCGTAAAACTTTTTTTTTAATTTCAAAGTATTTATTTGCCACTCACTACCTTGCAACAATAGTTCTTCAAATCTGGTTGGGAAATAGGTAATTTTTAAGTTCAAATACAGAACAAGTAAAAAGAAAGCATATTTGGAAAAGAAGCATCACGACTACCTTCGTTTCTAGAGCACAGTAAACACAGACGTTATGGGCAGAATGTGCAAAGGTAATGTTTTCCTGGTTGCACCTGCTTTTACACAACTTCCTTGCTAAACACTTGTCGGAAATCAGCACTGGGATGAGCTACACAGCATCAGAAAATTATAAGTAGAACAAAAAAATTAATTATTTTTGAACCCAGCTACAGAGATTCACACTCCAGATGCTCGGTCACAGGTACCTGTTAGAAGAAAACACAGGAGAGTGCCTAGATGACCTTGACCGTGGCCATGACTGCTAGCTACAACGCCAAGGGTACACTCCATGAGAGAAATAATTGATAAGCTAGATTCATTAGAAGTAAAACACTTCTCCTTGAAAGGCATTGTCAACACAGAGAGGAGACAAGTCACAGAGTGGGGGGAAATTATTGCAAAAGACACATCTGATAAAGGACCAGTACCCAAGATATAGAAGGAACCTCTAATGCTCAACAAAAGAACAACTCGATTCAGTAAAAACACTTCACCGAAGAAGATGCACAGATGGCAAATAGATAAATCAAAAGATGCTCAACACCCTGTGTTATTAGGGAATTGCACATTAAAACAACAATGAGAGACCCTTGCACATCTATTAGAATGGTTTCAGTCCAAAGCACTAACACCACCAAGTGCTGGTGGGAATGTAAGCACCAGAACACTCTCTCACTGTGGGTGGAAGGCAAAGGGAAAATTCACTTTGGAAGACAATTTAGCAGTTTCTCACGAAATGAAACATACTCTCATCATGTGTATAAATTAGCTCTTGCTGTCATACCAAAATACCACCAGTTAGGTACTTAAACACCCCAAATTAATTTTCTCGCAGTTCTGGGGACTGGAAATTTGAAGATTAAGGTTCCTCAAGATTCCACTGATTTCATTTTTTTTTTCTTTTTATAAATGCTCACTTCCTGGCTTGGAGAAGCCTCCTTTTTTCTCTGTCTTCGTATGTTCACATGGAAGGAGGGAGGGAGAGACAGAGAGAGAGAGAATGCTCTAGTTCCTTGCTTTACTGGTGTCTCTTTTTCTAAGGACCCTAATTTTATCAGCTCAGGGTCCCAAATTAATAACTTTATTTAACCTTAATTACTTCCTGAGAGACTCCATCTCTAAATATAGCCATTCTGGGTGTTAGGGTTTCAACATATGATCGAGAGGGACACACACATTCAGTCCATAACACTGTACCATCTAGAAATTGTGCTCCTTTAGTATATACCCAAATAAATGGAAAAGATATGTCCGCACAAAAACCTGCACACAAAAGTTTACTGCAGCTTACTTAATAATTGCCAAGGCTTGGAAGCAACTAAGATGTCCTTCAGCAAGTGAGTGGGTCACTGAACCATGACACAACCAGACAAGGAAATGTTACTTAGTGCCAAAAAAAAGGGGGGGAAAAGAGTTACAATAAGTGAGAAAATATGGGTAACCTTAAATGCCTTTCACTAAGTGAAAGAAGTTAATCTGAAAAGGCAACATACTGTGTGATTCCCACATTCTAGAGAAGCTACAGCTGCGGAGACAGTGAAGAGATTCGTGGTTGCCAGGAACTGGCGGTGGGGACAACTAGGTGGAACTCAGGGGACATTTTGGACAGTGAACTCCTGTGTATGACACTGTGATGGTGGATAACTCTCATTATACATTTATGAAAACTCATAAAATGTTCACCACTAAGACTGACCCCAATGTAAACTGTGAACTTTGGGTGATAAGAAAGTGTCAATGACGTTTCCTCAAGCGTCAGATGTCTGCAGTGTGCGAGGTTGTCAGTGTGCAAGGACGGGGCATCCAGCTGCTCTGTACATTCTGTTCATTCTTACTGATTCTACAGCTGTTCTGAAAAATAAATTACTTTGAAGATTATCAACCTTGGTGAACCCTGGTGTCTCAGGTGCTAAGCCCACGACAGGGGTGTAGTCCATTAAAGCCCAAGGACCTGGGTTATGAATCAGGACTGGGGTGGGGGCGGGGGGGGTGGACAACAAAAAATGAACAAGTAAATAAATACAAATGCTTTTTTTTATTCTCTCTCATCCTGCCTGCCTGCTGCTTTCATTTCTCTTTGCCTTCCTCTTCACTCATAGGTGGAATGTGAACAGACTAAACAAAGGAACAGATGAAACAAAACCAACTCTCAGACATTTGGAACAGAAGTGAGATGACCAACAGGGACGCGGGGTGGGGGTGGGCAGGTGGTGGGGAGCCCACTGGACAGTAGGGAAGAACACTTGGTGATGTGGTGAAGGGCAGGGTGTGTTGACATGTATCTGAGGACTGGGGAAACTGCATATATGGGGAACCAACATATATGAGTTTATTTTACTTTGTGAAACAAGTTACTGCAATAAAAAATAAAATAATTACCTCATGGGGCTGCAGTGAGGGTTCAGTCAGGTTATTCTTACAGAGCTGTGAGAACACAGAGTAGGCACTCACCAGAACACACATATGTATGAGAAGAGATTTTGTTAATGAAAATGCAAATGAAGATTCCTTATCTGATTGGAAAAGTCCAGCACTTCCTACTCCAAGCTCACAGGACCTGGAATATTCTTTCTTTCTTTATTTTTTTAAGTGCAGGCAGGAAAAAAAGAGAGTAGGCAGGCAGGCAGGAAGAGAGAGAAGAAAGAAGCATATTTATTTATTTATTTTTTCAGTTGTTCACACTGGTCATTTCCCCCCAGACCCAGGACTTAAACGCAGGGATATGTGGCCTATGCTCCTTCAGAGGTAATTGACCTAACTGCTGCTCCACCAGGGCGCACCTGGACCTAGAATATTCAAAATGTTCAACGAATGCTTGTGCATGGGTGAGCGAGGAACTTGAGCCCTGATTCATACTCAGGAGTGAGTGAGACCGCGGGGAGCCAGAATGGGCTTGTACGGGCCCCTGAGTTACTGCTCAGAGAAGTGGATGGAGGCAAAGATGAGAAGCGCCTGTAAGAAGCAGAGGTGTGTGGAATCTGAAACCAAGACAAGGGACTGTTCAGGAAGGAACACTGGCCGGCTGGGCTTGGTGCTCTGCTGAGACACGAAGAGGAAGAGGTGGGACAGGGCCCCTCAGGCAGCTGTGGTCTTGTGGGAGCAGAGAGGACGGGAAGATGGGGGAGGGAAGCCAGACTGAAGATGAGGACCCGAAAACAGAGAGCGCAGACAATTTTGGAGACTCTGGAAAGGAAGTGAGAGACACTGCGCAACTGGGGGGGATTTGGAACCAAGGAAAATTTCTATTTGTTTGCTTTGTTTTTATGATGGGAATGACTGGTGCATGTTTTATTGACTTGCTGATAAGAAAGAATGCCTCCTTCTTGTCCATGAGGGACAGGGAAGGGAATGGCTGCAGATGCAGTGGGGGAGGCTGAGACAGTCCCATCTGAGCCCTATGGCAGTTCCCTTTATCTTAGGCAGACGCGTTCCATGACCTCCATTGGATGGCTAAAGACAGCACCCAGCCATATGCATATATGTCTGTGTATAAATATGGGCAGATATACATGTGTATGTGTACACACAGGCATGCATGTGTGTATATGTGATGTGTGCACACACAGATATGTGTGTATGCACGTGTGTGCATTGTGTGTATGTGTACACACGCATACGTAATTTTTGCTGTGCCTACATATCTATGATAAAGCTGAATCTATAAATTAGACACTGCAAGAGATTAACAGAGGTAACTAATAGTAAAATAGAACCATTATAACAATGTATGAATAAAAATTATGTGAATGCGGTCTGTCTCACAGCATCTTATTGTAGCAATATTTCCGGCCTACGGTTGACCACGGGAAGCTGAAACCATGGAAAGTGAAGCCACAGATAAGGGGGACAATTGTATTTTCCTTGGGCAGTGGGGAGCCAGAGCGTTTGCTCTGAGTGAGGAGAATTGGAAGAGATTTGGGGGTTCCGAGCAGAATGGGGCAGGTCTGAAATGCTCTCTCTAAAGGGCCGAACGACCACAGGTAGAAAGATATGGAGGGATGATGGGGTCCCTACACGTATTGTCTTTAAGTTCTTCCCACCTCAGGTTCCACAGCCAAGGAATGGAGCTTCGGAGAAGGGAAAGGCTTTGCTGAAGTCACCAGCCAGTGACTGGGAAATCTGCCCGGAATCAGATGCGTGGCGCCCCAGGGAAGGGCGCACCTTCATGGGGCAGAAAGTTCTTGTCACGTGTGGTCTTTTCAGCAGATGGGCCCGGGTCTCCCTGGGTGTCTGTCGCCCCCTTTCCCACCCACGCCCGCGCAAAGCCTGGCACACAGAGGGGACGCGGCGGCATTTTCTCAGTGATTGGGATCAGGCTGCCTGTTTCCATCGGACCTTCCTTAAAGAAAAGTCCTCACTTTATAAAACAACCTTCTGTCCTATCACTCCAATTTCAGAATAAGCCAAGGACAGAGCAGACAGGACACCTAGTCTTTTTCTTTTTTATTTATTTTTATTGTAGTAATTATTCTACACATTAAAATAATTTCCTATGCATAGGTTTCCCATTTCTTAGATTTCAACATACCCTGCCCTCTACCACGTCATTAAGGACACTTAGTCTTTTTGTCACTGAGGTAACAGACCTCAATTCCTAGCCACTGGGACATGGATATCAGGTTTATTTATAAACATCCCACCTTGTTCTGGAAAATATTAATGCTTCTGGGCTATGTCAGGTACTTAAAAAAAAAAATAGCTTTTTAGGGAGCAAATCCACAGAGGAGGGAACCGAGGGGCTAATACAGAATATCCCCAATCACTCAGGGCTGCTCCCCTTAACGCCCCCCTCCGACATGAGGAGCAAGGACAGCAGAGGACAGCTCCCCCAGACAAAAGAGAAGCTCCTGTCCTTCTAAACCTTTAGCCCTTCCTGCACTCAAAGAGGCCATCTGCTGCCCCTGGGCCTCCAACCTTCTCCTAACCCCAGAATGACCTTCTGTTCCTGTTCTCTAGAAGAACGTCATTTGGGAAGTTCTTCATCCAAAAGCTAGTCTGCCTGTAAATAGCCCTCTCTATGTAAAACTCCATGTTCTCCACTGCCCCTCTCTTCCCAGCAGCCCAGGCTCCTTTCCAGGCCTCAGCTCAGGATGTAAATCATGGGGCTGCCCCAGCGACCTCAGAATTGACCGCCATGTCAGTTCTCCAAATCTGTGTTATTACATTTGGGCTTTTCTCTTACTAAAATAAAGCAAAACAAAACCAAAAGCATAAATAAAGGACTTCTTCCTCCTTTCTTTTCCTGCCTGCTCACCTTTATTCCTGTGCCTTTCCTTTAAATAAAATAAAATAAAAGTAGCTTCCATGACACACCCTGGTGGCCTGGCAGATACATCCACGGGGCACAGTCCGCATAATCCCAAGGACCCAGGTTCGCGTCCCGGGGCAGGGGACAACAACCAAGATGAATAACTAAATACAAATAAATAAATATTTATAGATCCTCCTCGAAAAAAAAATTTAACTTCTCATACGTCTGCTTTTTTCCAACGATGGGCTTCTGGGTTGTCTTAGCTGCTCCCCCTAAAGCTGCCCCTCCTAAAGCTGCCCCTCCTAAAGCTGCCCCTCCTGTTCCACCACAGCTGCCTTGGTCAGTGTCACCAGGGAACTCTGTGCCCCAAGGGAGCCCCACACACCTCCTCTCTGTGACCTCTCAGCACAGCACCAGGCCCAGCTGTCCACCCCGCTTCCCGAACAGTCCATTGTCTTGGTTTTCAGACACCCAGCACCCCTGCTTCCAGCCTGACCCTTCTCTGCTTTCCCTCCTTCTCCCCCTGCCCTTGAACTACATCAGATGAATTATATTTTGTTCTGCTTGTTGTATTGGCTAGAGAGGAGCTGATTCATGACCCTTTGAAAGAGAGCTTCGTGTGGCCCACAGAGCTGCGATGGACAGAGAGGTGCAAGACACAGGTATGCCATTACATGTTCACACTCTGAGAGTTTAGCTTTCTATTTAAGCAGATATTTGGGGATCCTGAAATCCATTTTTTCATCATGAAGTACCTTTATAAAACCTGCGACCGGAAATTTGGGACCAAAGAAACTCTTGCCCATGGTCTTTGTCCCGAGCTGGTGGTCGGGAGAGGGCCGTGCTCTTTCTGGATGAAGCCTTCTTGCTGCTGACATGGCAGACCAGGCTCTAGGCAGGTTTGCCCCCGGCTGCTCCCCCTGAGCCCAGTCAGCCCACGCTGGAGAAGGGAGCTGAGCTTCCCCGGGTCAGCTCTCTCCCTGGAATTGGAAGGACTCTGAGTCCGGTCCTTCTGTGTGTTCCAATGTCTGGGGCTCTCATGCAAGCCATGCTGACAGGGTGTTTATCTCAATGACATTAAACACCCCCATCACTTTCTAACAGCTGAGCCGAACTGACTCTGACAGACAGCCTAGAAACTTCATCTCTGCACCTTGGCTAGGCGATTACGTATGTGGAGATAAGGCCACAAAGCAAACAGCAGGTGTTGGGGGGTGGGGGGTGGACAGGAGTTAACCTGTGGCCAATGCTTCTGTTTCTTCTTCCATTTCCTGAGCCCTGAGCCCTGAGCCCTGACCATGAGAAGAGCTGCCCCAGGATGACATCTCCAGGTCCCAGGCCCCGGGGGGAGAGCATGGGGCCTGCAGTCAGGTGAGTGATTTCCACCCTCAGGCAAGGAGCCCCCGTCTCTGGGCTAACCCACCAGCATCGCTCCTTCAGGGCAGGATGGACTGTTCTGTCTGGGACACACGAGTATTCAGGTTGCCAGAAAAGTCTGCTAACTATCATTGGAGGCAGACTTTTGCCAGGCCCTGGGGATTTAGAGAGAGATAACTCGATCCCAGTACTCCAGGAGCTCATAAGAGGGTGATCAGCAAGAACAGCTCCCTCCAAGCCTGGGAAGGCCCAGGGGAAAAATTCCGAAAGCATGTTCCTTCCTGGACATGCAGAACTAAAGACCAGACACACCTAACACTTTTGGCCCCAGCGAGATGCTGCTGGAGGGCTGAAAACTCAGGGGAATTTTGCTCCTTCCCTGCAGTCCTGGACCTGTCCACAGGAGCCACTTTCCTCTCTCACCAGGCACGAGTAAGGTTTATCAGACCCTTAGAAAATCATTATTTCCTTTTGTACTTAGCTTGCTGTTGATAATGTCTGTACAGATTCACTGACAGCCATTCTCTGGTTCCCCAAAAAGGAAGGAAACAAGGTTCCTTAGGCTCCTCCCCATCTTCTTAATGATAAAAGGTGTCCCTTTGACGGAGAGTATATACCATTTAAAGATAAACAATAAAACAAGCACCTGTTACCCACCAGCCTGAAGCCAAGTCCCCTCTAATTAATCTCTGCTTCCCTGGTCTATGTGACCCCACCCCACCCAGGTAAGCATTGTACTATGTCAGTCACCCCTCTTTTCTTTAGTTTTACCCCCATATTACACAGACTAGCCCTTGAAATTTGAGTAACACAACCTAGCTGTGTAGGAAAGAGCACTACTGCCAGGGTTAGAGGAGATTTCCCTGGAAAACAAGCTGAATAGAGCCACTGGGTTCCTGGGCTTCCAAAGAAAAAAGGTCGCATCTGGGGGAATCAGAGAGCAAAGACAAGAACAGACGCAGATCCAGGATATCATTTGGAGCGTGCTAAGATTATGAGTTCAGAACCGCGAATGCTGAGTTAGGTTACAGGACCTCGGTGGGGGCACATGTGAGCAACCAACTGAAGTTTCTTTCGCGTCAGGTGAATACACATCTAGCCATAAGGCCCCTCTGAGTCTGTGTAGGTCTCTGCTAGGTCAGTGCTTTAGGCCTGGCACTGCACACCCTGTGGGCATGGAGAGAGGGCAGCTTTGTGTTGTCAGATTCACAACTTCACTGCTCACCTGGCCCCTGTTCAGCTCTCAAGAGTAGGTCAAAGCAGAACATTTCAAAACGGGGATGTTTTGTGAAAAACAGATTCAGGTGATTCTAGCAGGAGGATAAAAATGAGCAAGTGTTTTCAGTAAGTGCTGAAGGCATTGCAAATACAGACATACTTGTCCTCCGGTGTAAAAGGAGTACAAATAGGACATAAATCAGTGGGGATTTTGGAGATGATAGCTTTACCATATCAAAAATTGAAGACAAGTCAAACGTCCCATCAGCTGTTAAATGAGTACATTGTGGCTGTATGCTCTGGTGGCACAGGAGCTAAATCTGGCTTCCTGGAAAGCCCGAGGACCTGAGTCCAGGAAAACAACCAAGACGAACAACTACCTAAATAAAATCAACAAACGCTTCTTCCTCCTTCTCTTCCTGCCTGCCTGCTGGACTTCATTTCTGCCTGTACCTTTCCTTTAAAAACAATGGTGTAATAGCCTGACAACGGAATACTATTCAGCACTGAACAAAGAATAGCCCATCTACAGCCCACAACATTATCCCAAAAGCACTATGCTACTGATGAAGTATAGCCAAGATGTATTCATCAGCGAAGTTGAAGAGCATTATGATCCCATTTATATAAACAAAGCTATCAAGATGCACAGTTGTAGGAAAAAGACAAAAAAAGAAGATATACAATTATTTTTAAAAAGCATTTGCTCAGTAAAAGGAGGTAGACTTAAAACTCTTTAATTATCTCCTCTACATGAAGTAGAAAAGTAAAATCCAGTGATAATAAAAAAAAAAAAGAAAAATCAGTGGTTGCCAGGGGCCAGTGAGTGAGGTAACCCTGCAAAAGATTTCAAGGTAATTTTGGGGGGTGATGGAGATGTTCTGTCAATATCAGGATGTGGTGGCAGCCGTGACAATATGTGTTAAATCTCATCTAGTTGTGCACTTAATATTGGTGAATTTTATTGATTTTATTTATTTTAAAGGAAAGGTACAGGCAGGAATGCAGGTGAGTAGGAAGGCAGGAAGAGAGAAGAGGAAGAGGCATTTTTATTTATTTTTTTCATTTGGTTATTCATCATGGTAGTTCCCACCCCCACCCCAGGACTCGAACCCAGGTCCTTGGGATGTGTGTGGACTACGTTTCAGCCACAGGCAGTTGACCAAACCACTACTCCACCAGGGCATGGCCTGTGGTTGTTTCTAAGACATTCTTTTTATCTTATTTACTTGTTCCTTTTACTACAGCATTTTCACAACTCTGGTAGGATTTCTGTGGCTTGAAGCTTTGATCTGTGATGCTCAGCTAGAGCTCATGGAATGACTTAGTTATTTAACGTCTATTCGCTCAACAAGAAATTCATGATAATGGTAAGACAGACATGAAAAAAATACTGTATATCATGCCACTTGTATATAAGTAATGCATACTGATAAAAATGAGAACATAATGTTAGTGCTGATGATAATAATAGGTAAAGATTATTGAACACTAGCTGCACCCTGGTGGAGCAGTAGTTGGGTACTGCTCACATGCATCCCAAGGACCTGAGTTCACATCCCGGAACTGGGAGGAACAACTAAGATGTACAACTGAATAAAATGAATAAAAATGTTTCTTCCTCCTCACCCTACCTGCCTGCTGACCTTCATTACTGCCTGCACCTTTCCTTTACAAAAAAATTATTGAGCACTTACTTACTTACCAGGAAGGAAATCTAACCAATATGTATTATTCTTATATGTAATAAAATATATTTTATAAATTAGTACATATATACATAAATGTATAACTATATATAATGAGTATGTTACTGCCCATGAGTTCTTGTGTCCTTAAGGAAAAGATTTACCCCAAAACACTCACAGTGTGTTACAATTTCCCCAGGACTCCACTCAAGAGAAAGCAAGTAGAAGTTTTACTGGCAAAGTAAAATGAGAGTGACTTTATTTAGCTTAATAGCAAACCACTTCCTCAAGTAACTCTATAGGAAAGTAAATTCAGTGTTACATGATTGAAGGTACAATGATTAACTTCAGAAACAATTAAAGCCTTTTGAAAAGAGAGAGCAATCTCAGTAAAGAAAGAAACAATTAAAAGACGTTTGAACAGAGCTTACAATAATACCTTTAAAAAGCAAACTCAGTGTTACATGATAAACAATTAAGGACCCTTGAGAGGTAGTGGAGTCCCTCCCTCTCCACCTCCACCTGGCAAAGAGGCAACTCTAAGTCCTATGGGCCACCAGAAAGAACAGAGGAAAACAAGCCCTTGCTACCTCCATCCCAGAAGTGGGGCGACAGTGACAAATTAGAAACATGACTTGACATGGAAAGAAAGCCCTCCTCTCTCATCTAAGGAAATCTATTTAAGGCTGAGGCACGGGAGAGCTTTCTTTAAGAAGAGCATAAGTACAGTAGCTTCGTTCTCTCCATCCTCCACCTTCTCTCACTAGCTAACAGACACCGGGAGGTGAAGTTTCACTGGCAAAGCAAGGGTGAAGTGCAAAGGGCAAGTAAAAGTGGAGGACAGTGCACCCAAGGGTAGAGGATGGGTTGCTCCCAGGAGTGAGGACAAGTTCTGGGAGCTGGGGCATCTCTACATCACACCCCTGTGTCCACCCAACAGCGGGTCTCTCCTGATTGCCCACAAGGGGTAAAGGCTTTATATCATGTGCGGGGCTCACCAAAAGGTGAATCTTGCTACTTCTGATTGGAAAGGCTCCTTCTGAAAGGTTCCCTGAACTTTAAGCTGATTATTAGGACTCACTTTCTGTGGCTCTTTTCTTCTATTTTCGTTTCTTACCCTTCTCCCACTCCCTGCTCAAGACCAACTGCTCCTTAGCATATAGAAATGTATAGAATATATAAATGTATCAGCAAGTGTGTATTTCTCATATATGTGTGTATGTATGTATGCATGTATATGTGAATGCATGTATGTATATATTCATTTAATCCTCACAACAACCCTCTGAGGCAGAAGCTATTCTGTTGTTTCCATTTTATAAGCTCCTCGGCTGGACATTGAAGCAGTGAACTAAGTGGAGAAAAGTCACGGGTTATACAGGGTCCCAGGCCGAGTGAAAACTGTGTTCAAAGGCACCCAGGCATAAAATAGCAAAGTCCACTTCCCAGGGTCCTGGGACCTAAAAGGAGGCTTTAGGACAGGGAAAGAAGGATCTAGAAAGAGCTCATGAATGGGGAGAAGTGGATGTTTCTCATTCCCCGTTGCTAAATCTGCACATACGCACGCACGGACGCACTCACACGCACGCACTCATGCACACGCACGGACCCACACACACGCTACGTTTGTCTGTCACACGTTGTTGACCTGTGGCTTCTAATGGGTTCATTAGGAAGTGATGTCTAGATTCAAACCCAAAGGCTGAACAAGAGTCAACCAGACAGACTTCAGTGACATCGCTGGAGTGCTTCAGGACCGACAGGTACTGGGAATGGCTGGATAAAAGGTGTTATGGGAGAGGGACCACAAATGAGACCAAAGAGTGTGGAAAGGGCCTCATTAAGAGGCCTCATTAGGCTCAGCATTTAAGCCTGTGGCTCCAGATGGCGTAGTCATTGTTTTACATGAACAACTGATGGGATGGCTAGATGCTTCTTCTCTTGACCTGCCTATTGGCTTTAATTCCAGCCTGCTTCCTTCCTCGAAATCAAATAAGTAAATAACTATTTTAAAAGAGGCTGCATTCAGGAGTTCTGGTCTCATGGTGATACAAAATCATCAATGAAAAAAATACTGATCAGATATCTGCTCTGGGCAGACCCTGGATCAGAGATGCACCAATGAGCTGGGAGTCAGAGCACAAGAGAAATCCCGCCCATGCCCCTCTGGGTTCTTCTAGGTGCACTGATAGTCAAATAAGCCTTAGATAGATTGACAAGAGAAAACACCAGAAAGAAGTTTAATAGTAGCAGGTATACCGCCAGCAAACTTGGGAGAAATGCAGTTAGACTGAGAACTCCCCACCCTAATAACTTCAGAGAGCATCAGAGGACGTGGTGGTGGGGTGGGGAGGAAGGTCAGCTGCCCAAAGAAAGAAGAGCACAGTGAATGAAGATGTGGCCTTTATGCAGATTAGATTTCTCTCTTCTCCACCGATGAACTGAAGCAATCAGGTCTTCCTTGTCTGGTAAAGGAAACACAAATATGGAAAGATTTTTTTCCTTTACACCCGTAAATGTCTTAGGAAATGTCATTCTCCACCTAATCGGAGCTCCTTCTGTGAAATAATATTTTTTGCCAAAAAGATATATTTGGGAGTGGCAGAGTTATGCTCCCCTACAAAGGCATGATCCCAGGCTTCAAGGAATTCACAGACTAGCTGAGAAAATAAAACAAGAGCAAGCATAAGGGGGCTAATCACTGGTAAAGGATCACACATAACAAGGAATAAATAAATGTGAAATGTTGGAATTTATTGGTGGGAAATCATGGTTGGGAGAATGGAGATTTGAAGGATGGCTATGATTTGGGAAGGAGATATGGAGAAACCCTTCTGGATAGGGCATTGCAAGCAAAGAGATCTGAGATCTACTAGACATATTTGGAAAAGTCTGAGTAAAGCAGTCTGGTCAAAGGGAGGGTCTGCGCAGGGGACCCGAAAGAGCTCAGAATGGTGCACAGGTCAGATCTGAGGGGTCCCTCATCCAAGGCTAAGAAATTTGAATTTTTTAGACTGTGTGAGCAAGGCAAGGCCATTCTGTGCCTTTCAGTGTGGGTCAGTTCGAGTAAAGCGATCTTGTACACTGGTTAATCAAGCCCAAGAGACGGTGTAGGAACGTAGTTTTGTCCACGTTCAGCACAATGCAATCGAGAAGAAATGCGATGTCAGAGGGGAGAAGGCATTATTGTGTGTTTGCAGGAAGGTTTCTTTCTTCCTTACCATGACATGCAGTCTGCCTTCAGAACGGAATGGTTTCACTCACGAGTGGCATGTAAAGAAACAGAGCAAACAAACAGACTAAACAAAATAAAAACAAGTTCTTGGACAATGACAGCAGAGTAGAAGTTACCAGCAGCAGGGACGAGGGTAAGGTGAGAGCCAGGGGCAGAGGGGTCCAGTGGACAGTGGCGGAGACTACGAGAAATGTGGTGGGCACAGTGCCACCCGATATTTGATGAAGAGCAACCTGCACATCTAAAATGCATTGTTTTGTAAATCAGAGTTACCTCAATTTAAAAAAGATCAGCCTACCTAACAATGCAGATATGTACACACACGCGTACAATTTTGCCTGCCATCTGAGAGGTTCTTGGGCAGCTGAAATGTGCAGTCTCCTGTCCCTGTGCGTCTAGCAGGCCGTCCACAGGCAGGAACGAAGGCAAACAGGCAGGCAGGCAGAAAGAGAGAGGAGGAAGAAGCATATTTCATGTATTTAGTTATTCCCACTGGTTGTCCCAGCCACCCTGACCCCAGAGGCGGGGCACACGAACCCCGGTGTTTGTGGCCTGCGCTCCTTTGGAGACGTTGACCCAACCACTGCTCCACCAGGGTGCACCCATCTGTACATTATTAAGGGAAAGGAGAAGATATAAAATAAGTTCAGTGAGGAATTTTTATGGATTTTTGAAAGGTTTAAATGGAAAGATTAATAATAACAAGAAAAGCTTTATTCCATGAATGCTGTATAACAAGGTACATCTAGATATAGATACATAAATGTTCCATAACTAAGACGGTATAGAGCTAAGAGTGCAGGAGAGACATCGGCCCTCCTCATCCTCTCTGATGCAGTCAGCCCTGCTGGACAGGTCTTACAGGCAGTGAGCATTTCGCAGGGCTGACTCTCTGCCAGATGCCATGCCAAACACGAGAAGGAAAAGGCAGCTCAGGAAGACTTGTCCTGTCGGGAAATGTGTAGCCTGAGGACAGGGCCATGGGAGAGAAGGAGATGTATTTAAAAACACACTAAGGGCGACCCTGTGGAGTAGCGGTTTGGTCAGCCGCCTTCAGCAAGAGCGCAGGCCATGCACATCCCAAGAACCTGGGTTCACAGTCTGGGACTCGGGGACCGACCAAGATGAACAGCTGGAGAAATCAAAGTGCTTCTTCCTTCTCCCTCTTCCTGCCTGCCTGCCTGCTCCCCTTCATTCCTGCTGCGCCTGGAACGCACACAGACACACGCTGAAAGGAAAGAACGCTTTGTTAAAATCCATTTGTGGGAAAGCCGTGGCGAACAGCAGTCATACTAATTCTGCCTGGAGGTGGAGCTGAAAGGACACCTGAGGAAAGGGGAGGTTTTCAGGGGGAGCTTTTCCTCGTTAGCCACCGGAGGAGAGACTTTCTGGGTCCCTCTGCCCTCCTCTACTGGACTTGCCACCTGGGCTTCCCTCCCGTCACAACTAGATGTGACTAATAAGTGCAGGGAACTCTGCCAAGCACTTTCCAGCACATATCTCTAGTCCTGACAACAAGAGAACGGCACTTTCAGATCCCAGTTCCCTGAGGTGACTGGTTCAGAGTGGAACTTGTCATCATCACACAGCTGGAAAGGGCTGTGCCAGCCCTGCAGCTGACTCTTCCAGATCCCCTGGCCGTCAGGGCATCTGGGCAGGTAGCAAGGCCTTATGATAGCATGCGATGCACTGTTAAAAAGAAGCACCATGCCGTGGCTAGGCTGACTGTATTTCCTTGAGATAAAAACAGGACATTGGGACGGCACAAATGGAATGAGGTTCTGTGCTGGTGACTAAGAGGGGGCAGGTGGAGCAATCCGAGCAGGGGCAGAGCACTCAGGCCAGCAGCCGGTTAAGTACTATCTGATGTGGATCTGTAATTGCACGGTAAGGACACGTGGTCTGGCGGGACTTCATACAAATGGTCAGTGAGAGGAATTTTGACACCCTAAGCCAAATTTGGCGCCCTTCTAATTCCCACTCTAAATGTCCTGCTTAAAACACATGCTGCTTTACCCATCACTGTGCCTGAAATGCCCAGTAACCCCCCAATTCCAGAGAGACCCCCACAGTGCCAGAGATAACCCCCACAGTGCCAGAGATAAGCCCCATAGTACTTACCTGCAGCTCCACCAAATTGCTGTGTTCTGCTCCCTTTGAAGAAACAGGTGCAAGTGACTGAAAATTCTCTTCCCTTGGTGCACCTGTTTCCTCACAGCGGGTGGTCAGGGCCCATCACAGTCGCCAGCAAGGGCTGTTTAATGGGGGGATTGGGGGCAGCTGCTTTGGGGACCCCTCCACAGACTGGTCCTGGGGCAACTCGACTGCCCCTTTTACCCTGTGTTAAAGACGGCCCTGGTTTATGAAACACAGGACAAAATTGGCATTTATATTAAAATGACAGGACAGTTGAGAAATAGGAAAAAAGAAAGGTACTGTCCCATTGAGAATGGTACCGTGCTCAGCCTTGCCTTGGCATGTCCAGGTAGAGTAGCAGTTAGGTCAGTGACCTCCAAAGGAGCACAGGCCACATACCTCTGGGTTCCTGGCCCAGGGGGGAAAAGCAGTGTGAACAACCAAATTTTAACAATTAAGTAAAATGCTTCTTCTTCCTCCTCTCTCTTCCTGCTTGCCTATTCTCCTTCATTCCTACCTGCACCTTTTCTTTAAAAAAGAAAGAAAGAAGGAAAGGGAGAAAGAAAGGAAGAAAGAACAGGCCCAAAATGGAGTCCTTCACTCAATACCTCACCTAACTGCTGTTTCAGCCTTTCTCAAAATTGGAATTTTAAACCTTTCAATCTGGAGTCTCCAGATCAGTACTACAATCGTGACCCACTCCCTGTCCCCTAAGGGTAGGAGGTTTTACCATAAATAATCTTTCCTTCCTATTACTAATAATAATCCTGTCCCATCCTCTTTCTCGTGATAGAAACTTCCGTTTTGTACAATTTCTGAATGTATCCTTCCAGCCAGAATGGGATGCAGCCCATGGGTCCTTTAAGAAAGACTGTTAGATCTTTAAATCTAGTAGGCTGAATTTTTAAAGAAGGAAACAGTAAAGAATGAAGGCAGATAAGCAGCAGACAGGAAGGAAGAAAAAGAAAGAAGCAGCGTTTTATTTATGTAGTTGTTCATTTTAGTTGCTCCACCTCCTGACCCTCCCAGGCCATGAATCCAGGTCCTTCAGGTGTTTGTGGACTGCACCCAGGTGCAGGCTTAACATCCGAGTCACCCGAGTGTGCTGAATTTCTTATTTAACAACACATACACGAACGCACTTAGGCACGTATGCACGCACGCACCCCCACACACAGAGCAGACATTTAACATTTGTTTAATGAACAAAGAAAGACTGAAATGCCCCATAGGGGCAGTTACTAGTGTTACTAGGGAACCTGTGTATGTCCTGCAGAAAGAATTATTATCTTCCTTGCTACCGTCATAGGGACACTCTCAGCCTGGGAGAAATGTCACCCTGTCAGCAGTAGGCAGACCTTAAGACTCAGGGGCTTCTCAAGTGCTGCCAAGAAGCAGTCGTGTGCTTGGTGCTGTAATTGAGCAGATATAATACCCACAGGGGTTATTGCCATAAGAAGATGTCTAATTTTTATTTTTGTTGAGCTTTTCTTTTATATACAATTTCTTTTATAAACAATTTCTAACATATAAAAAGAAGGGAGCATGGTATAGTGAGCCCTCGTGATTCTATTAGCCAGTTTCAACAATTCATAATTCAGTGATAACCGTGCTTTATCACTAATCTCTCCCTGGGTTATTCTGAAGTAGATCATATCATTGTCACCATAAAGATTTTAGTATGCCTCTTAAATCCCTTCTACACCCAAAGATTCCTCCTTCTGTAATTTATTTGTTGAAGAAACTGGGTCATTATCACGATGGAATTTCTTCTAATCTGCATTTGGGTGGCTGTATCCAGTGGTATCATTTTAACATATTCCCCATTTCTCCTCTAAGCTGGTAGTTGGGTCTCGAGGAATTGATCAGGTACGGGTTTGCCATTTTGGCAATTCTACTTCATGGCTGGCGTTGAAGCGGGTTAACCAGCTGAAAGAAGAAGGTCCCTGAAAAGATGTGAAAAACAACCCTGTCTGAGGATCAATCTACACCCAATAGAACCAACATGGTGCCTGAAATGCCAGTGACCTGACCTCAAACTTTGTTACACATCTATTTCCATCTCATTAATAAATTAGCAAACAAGAAAGACTACCCCTTTGGGACCAGGGCACTTTCAAGGAAAACCATGTAAAGATTTCAATTCAGTCTTCTTTAAGAAGGAAAGACCTCCTCTTTACCAATGAAATTCCACCCTCCTTGGAAATATAGTGAATATCAATCAATCAGATGCAATCATTCCAATGACAGTCACCATGTCTACCCACCTGCATGGTGGCTGCACGCCCTTCTGCATGTGTACATCCTTGTATAACCAATAAATCTTTTCTTATACTCTTTCTTCTGACTTGTCCTTGAATTTCTCTTCATTGTGAGTCAAGAACCTATTTTTCTAGTTCTCGAATGGAGGTCTGCTCCTCCCTCAGCCACAAAGTCTCCTAAGATCACAAAGGTGAGCTGCGGTGTAGAATTTTGAGCCTTGGCTGGGAGACTCCCCATAGGCCAAGGGACTTTACCTGGTGAAGCAAAGAATTGCCTCATGAAGGAGATTTGGTGCTGTCCTGCTGGAGAGGAGCTGGAGAGTGACTGACTCTCCCATGAGGGGCTCACCTAGGAGGTGGCGTTCACATAGTTCATACAGTGTCTGGCAGCTGGAGTGATGAGAGTTGGTAAGGCCTCCCCAGAGTCAGATCAAGTGACAGTATTTCATCAGGAGGCATTCAATATCTGCTAATATTCGACTATTTGTCCTTTGATAGTTTTTAATGATTAAATTGGTTCATTAGGGGTTGCCAAGGGGTGGTATTTTAATTCTTCTTTTAATAGTTGAAATGTTTTCCCTGATCACCTATTTAACCCAAGATATTTATCACTGGAAGGATAACTACATCATTCTCTTTATTCACCAATTTTCAAAATAGTGAATAGATCTCTAGCACTCACCAAAGGTGACTAATCTTGGTGACCAGATTTAATTTTTATTTTTCATGAATTCATAATTTTAAATGTGCTTGGTGAGTTTCAATCCATTTCACTTATAATTCTTATTGAATTCTTGCTGTCCCAGCTTCGTTTAATGGGAGGTTTTTCAAATTGATTCTGAAGTCTTTTTTATAGTACCGTATTGTCCTTGATACATTTTTTTTTTCACTCTCGGTGTGAATTATGATGTTCTAGAATCATCTTGGGCATTTCTGTCCCAGGACCCAAGATCTGGAATCAGCCATTTACCCAGTATCTTCTTATTTAGAAGGCCAGCAATAGAAGAGCCTAAAAAACCCTCAAGAAGATGAAGTTCCTCAAGGTCTTGACCATTGAAAGGCCATTAAAAAACTGAGTCTCCTAGATTCCCTGCTTGTATAGTGCTAACAGTACAATAGATAATGTCTCAGGGAAAGTAGATAAAGAAAATCTTTAAGTGATTCTGACTCGCCCTACAACCTAAGCAGGTACAGAGAAAGTGTCATGGTGCGCCCTGGTGCAATAGTGGTTGGGTCAATTGCCTCTGAAGGAGCAAGCCACATACCCCTGGGTTCAAGTCCTGGCCTGTGGGCAACAACCAGTGTGAACAACTAAAAATAAAAATAAAATGCTTCTCTTTCTCTCTCTTCCTCCTGCCTGGCCTCATTCCTTCCTGCACCTTTCCTTTGAAAAAGAAAAGCCTAGGACTGACCTAAAAGTGAACTTGCTTTATTTTAATATTAAAATAAATACCCAGAGTCGGTATTTCATGGCCATTTTTTTGAACATGGGGGAAGCAGTAACAGGCATGAGAAAGGCTGGTGCCTGAGAAGTAGACTTAGAGTCTTCCCTAGCAGCCTGCTGACCAGTCAGCAACCACTTGCTCAGCGGAGTCTCAGTAAAACTGCTCTGAGCAGAGCATTCAGGGAGCCACTGATTTAAGGAGTATCCTGCCGTCTCCCTACTTGTTCCAAGTAATCAACCTTTCCTTGCTTAAAGGAAATTTGGTTTGTGCTTTTGGCCAACGATCACCAATTGTGTTTGGCATTTAGAGACCACATCCCTGTTCCCAAATTAGTGATGATTTCTAGAAAGACTGTTCCACAAGAAAATATTTCAAGAAAATACTCAAGTTGCCAATACTTCTAGTTTAAAAGTTAAGACTAGACATGTTCTGCTTAACTGTATTGATCTTACATTCATGCCACCTTCTCTCCTGTTAAAAATCTCGGTTTCCAAGACAATCAACATATTTACTCCTTGCTTAATTCTGATGGGGGCTGCTGGGGTTTGGCAGTGAACGGTTCAAGAAAGAATTCTTGAAGCGTTAAAGTGCCTTTTCATAAGTTTATTAGAGAAGATGGAGGTGCAAGAAAATAAGAGCACCAGAGCAGAGCTCCCATGGGCAGAAAGGGCTGTGCTCTCGGCTGGGGGTGTTGGATTTGTTCTCTTGGAGGGAGTTTCTGGGTGACTCCCTTCTTTTCTGTGTCTATAATTAGTAAGAGATAGAAGTCACCAGGAAGTTTGAGAGCAGAAGTAGTGAAGGGATTTTACAGGAAGTTCTCCAAGTTTGTGAAGTAGCTACTGGCATTTTGGTGGTACCAGTTTCTTGTTGTTTTGGGGAAAACAAGCTGATGAAGGGATTACAGGAATCTTTCTGGAGAGCTAATGAACTTTAGCCTCTGCCTGTTGGGTGTGACTGGGGCATTCCAAAGGCCCCCAAGATCTTTATTGATCTAGAAGGTCTTTGTCTAAAAAGAAAACCTAGAGAATGTTACTTTGGCTCTACATCCCCCCCCCACCCCCAGGCAATCCCACCAAACATATAAAGCTGTCTTAGAATAACTGCATTCTACATTTCGTTACTAGAAACAATTTAAGGCTGTTTTGCTTTGTTTTGTTTAGTATTTGAAGACTAGCCCATTAGGAATGTCAAATTCCTGAGTTTTAAGATGATTTGGTATAGTTTCTTTCTATGCATCCATACAACCCACTTGACAAATGTGTTTTGTCAAATCTAAATTTATTTTTGATTTTCTAATGTATTGACAATGTTCCAAAACAAATCTACAAAACAAGGTATATTTAGAAAAGTCTAGCATCTAGTCAAGTCTTCTCACTCTAGTCTCTTTCTCTTCCTACATACAACCTTTAAAAAATTAGTTTCATTTTGTGGTTCATAGACTTGATTGGGGTGCTAATACTGTCAACCTAAAACTTCAGAGGCCAGCCAAAAGGTAAAGCATAGCAATTCAGGGTACACAGATTCAGGTAGAAACCTAAAATATGCCCCCAAGGAGGGACAAAATTTGGGCTTTTTATGGGAGGAAAAGAGGAAGAAAAAGGAAAGCAGCTAAAGGAAAGAGTTGATTTACTGCTAATAGGCTTAAAATGTTCTTGGCTATATATAATTGGTTATGGATTCGCTAGAAAGATTGAAGAGAACTGACTGACTGTCCTCCATGTCCTCCATCATCAGTGATCAAACAGTTGTGTGCTTGCTGGTTTTTAAAAACAATTGATTTCATCCCAGTCGAAGGGCATTTGACCCAATTCCATGAAGACATACAATTCTCAGGTGGTGTGTAGAAGACCTTTTCCCTAACCCCCAATGCAAAAGTTAATCTGCCAGGAATCGTACTAGAGGCTGTAGCTACATCATGTCCGGAGACTGCATCTATGTCCTATTATCCTTGACTAGGGACAAGCAAGCATCGCCTCCCTACTCTGCAGCTGTACATAACTGATAAGTGTTGCCAGCAGAAACCACACATAGCCAAGGAGATGAATCTGTACCTCAGAGCATAAAAGGAGCTCCCTGAGGCCCCCTGTTGCTCAGCTTTGGGTAACGTTACCCCTGGGCCAGAACCGGTACAATAAAGTGCTATTCTCCACTTGAGTGCCCGCTAGCAGTCTTCTCGCCTTCTGGATTTTCTGCCATGACAAGGGCACCTCTGCTCCATTTTGAAATGGTTTCATGAATGTCAGTTTTTACGATATTGTTGTGTGAGATGTGCATTCATCAAACCTCATGCATTGTCAGCGCAGTACATGTCTGCTGTGCGAAACCATGTTTGTAGTTTCTCCCTTTTTTTAATCCCCACTCCAGGGCAAACACTGGATTCCACAGGCTTTGCATGGCCTGCGCCATAGCAGCTTGTGCCACAGGGGTGCACCTACCCTTTTTTCACTACAATCATGAAATAAGCGTATATAATCTCTCCCTCCCCAAGATACCATCTGATTAACAACTGGAGTAAAAGATCTCAGAGATTATACATTTAATAAAGAATGTAGTAGTTAATCAACCTGAGGATTTGAACCCTGCAACAGTAGATAGTTCTGTGTAGACTGCCCGTGGTTGGGTCCTCGGTGGGCTTTTCCTCATAAAGGCCCTTGAGTAAGTGGTCTGATGTAACTTATTTGGAGATGAAGAGAGGATCATTCAGAATTTTGAGGAATGCCACAAAACCTTACGGAGTAGTCAGAAAGACCCCTCTCAGGTAGCACACATCTGGCAGATGGGGTGAGAGGTGAACTGGACCAGAGATGGGCAGGTCCAGGAGTGATCTCGTCTTTATGATAACTTTTTTTCACTTGTTTTGTTTTTACACATAATGACATCATTAGGAGCTGCCCTACGCACTTTAGGAGAGACTACACGCTCTAACTTGGATTAAGTCGGAATCTGAGAGGGGCTGAAACTCCCTCCAGAAGAGTAACCGGTCAGCACACGGCAGGCACTGCAGTTGCTGGTCCAGTTCAAGCTGGACCACTGAGCTCGTGCCCCAGTAACACAGGTGACCCCACAGTGACCTTTGCCTCACTAGCATGGTAAAATCCATGCCCAGGTTTGAAGTCATAATGAGACATGTGACACATGAAGAAGCATGATGAGCTGTGATAGAACGGGTCACACAGGGCCACCCAGCACCTGCGATGATGACATGTCCTCTCAGTCTTCTCCCCTTGATGACGTTGTCTCCGGAAGTTCTTGGAGAGTGAATTAAGGCATGAGCCCTCCTCTTTCCTGTTGTGGAATCCAGAATAAAGTTCTTACTCAGAGAAAACAGCCCTCAATCAGGCGAGAACACCTTTGGACTCAGCAATAATATATTCTGGTGATCACTCCAAAGCAAAATAGAAACATGCATTTCTTTCCCAGCTGCACAGCATTCGATTGTGTGTTTGCACCCTGGTTTATTTACCTAGCTCCCCTTTCATAAGTGTAAAGGGCCAAAAATCTGCCACCCCTCCTAAAATATGTCTTTTTGGCAAAATGTATTTCTTCACAGAAACTCTGGGAAAGGGTGAAGGCCGCCATTTTCTAAGACATGCATAGCGCAAAGGAAAAACTCTCTAAGGGTGTCTCCCTCACCAAACCAGAAAGACCATCTCTGTTCCTCACCAGGGGAGAAAACAGAACCTTAATCTGGAAAAAGGTCAATCTCTATTTACTGTGCCCTTTCTGCCTCACTGGCCTGAACTTTCTCCCTAACAGGCTCTTTCAACTGCTTCCGAAGCTCTCGATAGGGGAAAACTAACACCCCGTTGTACTAACTCACTCAGTTTAACTGGGTTTCTCCCATGTATGCAGGAGGCGTACATGTTGTTATTACAAGTATACATGTTCTTTATTAAACTTTTTGCTAGCGTTTCTCTCTTATCAATCTAAGTCTTATTTGCTCCCCTGCCAACCTAGAAGAACACTAAGGAGCATGGGAAGGTTTTCCTTTGTGTTCTAGCATAGACTTTGGGTAGTTTCCAGTTTTTTGCAACTATGGATAATGCTACAATGGATAGCTTTGTGTATACTATTTGCTTCCTGAGTTTCTAAAATGAGCCTTTAGAATGGACCCTTAGAAGTGACATTTCTGAGTCAAAGGGTAAGTGTCTACGTAAAATAGCTAGATATTGCTACATTACCCAGGAAATGGATTTGTCATGTAGGAATTACAGCTAGTAATCCAATAAAGGGATTAGAACAAAGAATTTCCTGGAGGGCTGACCTCAGCCTCTCCCCTGGAGAGGTGCCCCTTGAGATGGCTGATCCAGGGCTGCTCCAGGAGGACGCAGGCCTCCTTCTCCAGTGGCTCTCCTGACCCCAGGGGAGTGCCCACTGCTTCGCCTCCCTCACCAGCATCATGAAAGGAAGGTAGTGGGTATGTTAAAGCAAAAACAGCCGCAGAAATGAAAAAGTTACAGATCGTGTAGCAATTTATTACCATCAGGTTCTGCCAGCTTCTCCAGAGGAAACTGAGTCGCCATCAGGAGATGGTGCCATGCTGCCTGCTACTGTACGTAGAGAGAGGAAAACCTGGGGCAGAGAGGCCACCTCCGCCTCTGTTAGTGGCCAGATGGCAGCTCACATTTCTCTCAGCTGCTCTTTCAACTTCCAATGACCTCAAGGATCTCTGGGGAAAATCTCTGGCAGCTGCAGGGCATGCAGCCTTTGTTTCTAAATGTCTCATCAGGACACCTTGGTAGATGGGTGGCTAAGTCCAGGGCCTCTGTTTCAACCTAGTCCACATGCATCCCAAGGACTTGGGTCCTCATCCCAGGTCTTGGAGGGGAAAGCAACATGAGAAACTAAAAAATAAAGAAAATGTTTTTTCCTCCTCTGTCTTCCTGGCTGCCTGCCTGCCTGCCTACCTTGCCTGCTTGCCTACTTGCCTTCATTCTGGCCTCTGCCTTTCCTTTAAAAAAAGAATCTCTCTTCAGCAAGGATACGTTTGCATCTGAGAAAGCCACGGTGTAGTGACAGTGAACGACGTCTGCTCAGCCAGGGGCCAAGCTCCTACCCGACAGGCGATGACACCTCTCATCAGCTCGGCCACACTGTGCTGCTGTGTGCCCGGGCTTGCCACCACGTGTGGAAACACGTGGCTGTAAGCTTCCTGAAGTTGGGGTTCCTTCTGCATCCCCACCTGCTCCCCACGGTCCCTGAGACTGACACCAACCGCTGGGGAGACTAGAGCAGTTCCAAAATGGGAACCACTGTTCCCGGCTTTTGCAGAGATTTATAGAGGCAGAGCTGTTGAAGCAAGGAACTAAAAGAAGACTTTAGTTCACATCCTTACCTGGCAAAGCTCAGCCCTGACCCAGGCTGCAGGTGCTTCCTGGCCGTAAAACACCTTAGACAATAAATTTAAGTTGACGGCTCTTTCTGCTTCTGCGAAACCTCAGATAGTGCAGGTTGGCGGAGAAGCGATCCTGGTGCCGGGGGTGGGGGGGGGACCCTCAGATAACGGAAAAATGTTAAATATGTTACTATGTGGACACGTGGTTACCCTGCCAGAAATGATTAACCGCTTTGTTCTCAGTGCTGCTCTGTAAGCCTAGATAAGCCCCGAGCTGTGTTTGCGGGGCGTTGTGATTCGGGTTATTACCCCCACGGTCCCGGCTAAATTAAAAGCTCCTTCCAAAATGAAGACTCGAAAACGTTTCTTTGATCTCGCTGGACACTTTGCAACACTGTGACATGAAGTCCTTTGTGAAGTGCGGCGTCAAATACAGTGGCTTCTATTACTAGATTAGGCGCTTGATCGGTGTTTAGCTAATGATTCCACAGGTGGTGGAGAACAGTCCACTGGAAGTAAGTGTTCCAGGGGTCACTGACGTAGTGGACACGCCAGAGACCTGAAGAAGGGAGAGGAGCATGGGGGCGTCTCTCTATGCTGCCATGTGGGACTGGGAGTGGGGACGTTTCTAGGAGCCCTAGTCTGCAGCAAGGCTCTTTCTTTGCCATGACATCCGGGTCAGAGGAGTCTTACAAGACAGCTGTGAGAGATTAGGTCCTAAGGTAACTCTGGGAGAGCTCACATTGACCAAGAGCTCCTTGCTGGGCACAGAGCTGAGGGCTTTACCTGGCAGAAGTCACTTCAGTCTTTGGACAGCCCCAGGTGTTTACTATTATAATGATCCTCAGGGGAGCACGATGTTGCGACACAGAGAAGTTTCTTAACTATAAGCTGAAGGCTTGAGAAAGCCCAACTAGTCAGTGCTTTCCATGCCAAACCAGGACTTTAAACTCCCCTGGGCAGAAGGGAGCCACTGAAGGTTCTTGAGCAGAGGAATGACATGGCAATATTTGGGCTTCGGGAAAGCCAACAATACGGTAGAATAAATAGGACTGTGGACCTTGGCATCAACTCTCTGGTTTTTTAATTTCCCGCTTGTGCCGCTCTGTTGCGTCATTATAGACGTATTCTTTAACTGCACTGTGCCTCAGTTTTCTCATCTGTAAAATGGGAGTAATGAAAGCATCCAGATTTTAGGGTATTTTGAGGAGTAAATGAAATGATACATGCGGAGCGGTTAGAACAGGGATGGCATCTATGCGTATGCCAGCGGTAAGCTATTATCAGTACATTAACTGCTAGATATGGATGGGCTGGAGAGAGGTCGAAGGGGTGGCAGGGAGGCCACCGAGGCATGGGTGGAAGCAGAAGGTGATGGCAACTAGAACAGAGAAGGGAATGTTTTGAAAAATCAGTTGGATAATTCACTAGAAGTGGGGGATACAGAAGAAGAGTTAATAAGGAATCTCAGGTTCAGTCTTATTAATTGGAAGGAAAAAGCTTCTGATGGCAGCAGAAAAGTGCAAACTGAGGAGCTAATTTGGCGGACAAGGCCCTGGTGTCAAGAGGCCCCTGGGTTCTGCTACCAGCTCTGTCAGCACCTGGCAAAAGCCTCCTTCCTCCTCTGGGCTTCAATTCTCCCATTTGTAACATGGACCTTTTTACACTTGCAAACCTAAAACTCTCTCTTCACTCAGGTGCTCCAGTTTCCCCTGGTCACCTGAGAACAACCTGAAGGGAGAATGTGCTGGCTCCTGGGCTTTTCAGGGTCGCGGGGTGGGTACAGCAGAGAAGAAGTCATTTAAGAGGAATTTCCCCCTTTTTTCTTCAGGTCCCCTTAAGTGTTGCAACTCAGGTGCTGTGACAACCCCCTAGACCCTCCAAAAAAGACTCGCCAAGACAGTCTGTCCTAGATCCTAGATCCGTGGACCCTCTCGAGATTCTGGAGCATGACAGAGAAGTCAAGTTCAATGTTTATTTGATTTCACTGCTCTGCCTTCCACCTGATTGGCTCCACGCTTTATTTTTCTACCAGATTAACGAAGAAAGGGAGGCTGTTTGTCAAAGGTCACTACCCTTAGCCCTAGCGTCCTGTGCAGTCACGGTGAAACTAGAGCCCTGAGTGGAGACACAGCCAGGAGTGCTCACCCGCAGGTGCCCCAGAGGGCGGAGGCTCAGTGGCCAGGTGAGTGTCTGGAGCGGCCAGAGCAGCTGCACACAGACGCCTTCCATTAGGATGGACTGTAGGAGCCTGAGCACTGTTCTTCCGAGAAGGGCTGTGCTTTGAAATAGAATTTCACAGAAAACAAAGAATGAACAAAGTCAAACCTGAATGTTGAACACGTTGAATGCATATCAATAACCTAGTTAGAAACAAACATGCAGGGGGATGGGTTTGTTTATTTTTATTTTTTTCCAAATAAAATGCCACTTAAACCACAAAGCAGAAGTCGCCACAGGGAGAGGGCACCCCGCCTCCTTTTCTTCCTCTCAGACCTTTCCTCAGGGGGTGACAGTATTTAGGAATTAAACATTAAGTCTAGGCACTCCCTGCTGGCTCAGGCACTAGGTCAGCGGCTGGGGCTTAGACCATGTAAAGTCCAGGGTCCCAGATTTGAGTCCCGGGGCCACCTGGAGACCAGCAAGGATGAACAACTAAATACAATAAATGAAGGGCTTCTTCCTCTTTTCTCTTTCTGTCATCCTGTCTCTGCTCACCTGCATTCCTGCTGTATCTTTCCTCAGAAGGAAAAAAAAGACCACTCTAATAAAATCTTAGTTGGCTCTCCGACTTAATGAGAGGGAATTTTGACATGAAATGTGCTTCTTTCAGTTCACATGGAATCATCATTATCGTTAATGTCAGCAAATATTCATTGGGTATTTTTGTATTAAATAGGATCCTGTTGGCCAAAGATAATTCTAGACAGTCTACGGCACTGTGTAAAGATATTAGTATGCTGGGTAGATTAGTAAATTTCAACAATAATATTATGCCCCACATTTCAGATAGGGGAGCAAAAAGACTTACCAATCATCTTTCCCTACTTTTTTAAAGGAAAGATGCAGAAATAAAGGCAAGCACGTAGGTAAACAGAGGAGACGGAAATATTTCTTTTTCTTATTTAGCTGTTTATCTTGGTTGTTACATTGACCTCCAGTCTTGAACTCAGATACTGTAGGCCACCACGGTGAGCCATCTTTTCCTATTTTAAAAGACAGCGTCAGGCTGGGTTGACTCATGGAGATGAGACATGCAAGTCATTAGTAATCCAGCTCAAGGGAGACCCTGAGAAACTAAATTCACAGTGTCTAAGTTCTCGCCTATGCTTCATTTAAATAGCATGTCTTGAAGGTGAACTGGTGACTTAGGAGCCCCAGTCTTCCAAGCCAGGCGGGACAGACAGTGGCAAAGCCTAAAGAGAAGAGGGCACAGACGTAACTGAATATAGGGACTTCTCTATGACTCCTGGAGATGTAACTGGCTGAGGAAACCTGACAGTGACTAAAACCCGAAACAAGTGATCTCCAGGGGAGCCTGTATGTAAGCAGCACCCACAGGGGACTTGAGTGATTGGGTACGTACCCACACAGAAAACTCGCGGGAAAGGTGAGGGTGGCGTGGGGAGAGCCCATCCTTGGCCAAGTCATTCACTGAAGTCAATCTTGGTGAATACTCAGAAGTACGGAAAAGGTTTATAATTCAGAATGATGCAGAATGACCTCTGCTCCATTTCTCTCTCCACTCTTTGCACGCATCATACTGAAATACTTGCAGTTCCCCTAAATGTGCTAGGTCCTGTACCACGTCTCTAGGCACCAAGAATATACATATTCTTTTTTATTTTAAAGGTACAGGCAGCAATGAAGGTGACAGACAGGCGGGCAGAGAGGAAAGAAGAAACATTCATTTTCTCTTTAGTTGATCATCTTGATTGTTCCTCTGGCCCGGGTCTTGAACCTGTATCGTTGGGATCTATGTGGATGCATCCAGTGGCCTGATCTGTTAATCACCAGGGTGGGCCCTTCTTTTCATCCTTTACCACCCACCCTGCATCAGCTAAATGTCACGTCCTTTCAAAAAGCATTTTCTTTTCTCTTTTCTATTTTTCTTCCTTCCTTCCTTCCTTCCTTCCTTCCTTTGTTCCTTCCTTCCTTCCTTCCTTTCAACAGAAAGGTGCAGGCAGGAATGAAGGTGAGCAGGCAGGCAGGCAGGCAGAGAGGAGGAAACACTTTATTTAATTAGTTGTTCACATTCTGTTCTGCCTCTGTCCCTCTTGAACCTGAATGTATGTGGGACTGCTCCCAGGTGAACCAGACCTCTAGGCCACCAGGGCACTCCCTCCAGAAGCATTTTCTATTACTAGGTATTTTAGGCTGAATTGTGTCCTCTCAAAAGTCTTGTGCTGCGGTCCTGACCCAGTGCTTCAGAATGTGGCTGTCTGGAGTTAAGGGCTTTAAAGCAGTGCTCCAGTTCAGATGAAACCTTAGAGTGGGTCCCGATCCAACCTGACGGGTGTCCTCATACATCGAGGAAATTTTAAGGCACAGACCCAGGAATACAAGCACACCGAAGGAAACCCATGGGACATAACGAGGAGACAACCCTCTCATTCAAGAAGAGGAACCTGAGAAGAAATCAAACTTGCCTGTCTTAGACTTCCAGGCTCCAGAATTTAGAAGATGCTTGTGGTTTGGGCCTCCAAGTGTATGGTTCATTGTAAGTCCTTTCCTCATTTGCACTTCCTTTTATCGCAATTGTGGATGTCTGCTTCTCAGTCACTTTCGTTCCACATTATGAGCTCCCAGAGTCTCGACTTATTCAATTTTGTATCCTCAAACCCTGCCCAGGTGTTTCTGGGTGGAGTAGTGGTTAGGTCTGCTGCCTCTGGCCAAGCGCAGTCCATGTACATCCCAAGGACCTGGGTTCACTTCCTGGGGCCAGGGTGGGAGTTGGGGGAGGGGTAGAGGACAACCAAGACGGACAACTAAAATAAAAATAAAGTGCTTCTTCCTCCTCTCTCTTCCTGCCAGCCTGCCTGGCTGCTTGCCTTCATTCCTGTCTGCTTAAAACGCTTAAAAGGCAAGAGTCAATGAATGAATGACTATGAATGAAAGCAGTGAAGCAAGATGAACTAGAAGGAACTGGATAAGCAAATGATGGCATACTCACATGACTAAAATACTGCTTATGACTAATTTTTCATCATGCGAGGGAAAGATTAAATTTGTATACTTAGGAGTGGGGTGGGGGTGGGGGTTGGATAACGGAGTCTACTTTCAGGAGTTTACTTTCAGGATGAGCACAACTATATTGAAAAGAATCTAAAGCGACTGAAAGGAAATAAGCAAAATGCTCCTAGTTCCACATCCCGGCAGTGGCATTATGGATGTTTGGTTTTGTTCTCACTTCCAACCTCGGAATGTTTGACCCCTGCTGTTTCCTCCTGAAAGTCTTCCCACATTCCCAGGTAATCTGCATATCAATCTGTACTTAACCTCCTTTGCTGTGTCTTTCTTTTCATATTTTAATTTCTTGTTTTCTCGTTATAAACTCCTTGGAATGGGACTTGTCCCCATCTTGCAGTAGTCATTCACCAAGAAGTTCTCCATGCTTGAGGGCACTAATCATCCCAAAGAGAAATGTGTTTTTGAGAAAGCAAATTCCCATTAACTCTCTTCTTATGTCTGGCAACCCAGAAATATGTGAGTGGAGGTGATGATTTGTCACTGGAGGGAGGCCAATCATGATTCAAATCTCCAAAAATAAAATAAATAAAAGGGTGTGGGGGTGAGATTGGTCCACAGGGGAGAGAGGGATTTGTGAACTGCATGTCCCAGGGGTGCAGCACACAGAGGGTGGGGACAGACAGCCTGACCACATTTTGTCAGCTCTTTCCAAAATCTCCTAGATCCATCTCTTTGTTTATCTGCAACTGAAGGTCATGGTAATCCAATCTGTGCCTGTTTGCAGCGGACATTTACTAGCAAAACAGAGGGAATATTTTGTGGCCACAAGCTAACCCTCTCTCCTCCTCTGAACTTTACCTTCTGTTTCTGGTGAATTTTAGCAAGGAATGCCCACATCCACACTTGTAGATGATTATGTGGGGGCTCTGGGGTCGGGTGGCCAACAGTTCAAGAAAGAATTCTTGAGCATTGGACAGCGGTTTTGTAAGTTTATTAGAGAAGATGGAGGAGACAGAAAGCAAAGCAGGAGACAAGTCTGGGCAGAGAGAGCTGCCCTGCAGACTGGAGGCTGGTTGGATTTATACTCTTGGGAAGGGAGTTCTGGGCGGACCCTCTTTCTAGTGTCTGTAATTAAGCAAGAGAAGAGAACTCACTAGGAAGGTCAAAGCAAAAGGTGATTATCCAGGAAGTTCTCCTGCTCTGTAAAGTGACCCCAGCATTCTGGTTGTCCCTGCTCCTTGTTGTCTGGGGTGAAACATCAGTTGGAATCTTTCCAGAGGGTTAGAGATAAGCTTTGACCTCTTTGGCCTCTAGTGCTCAGAAAGGGTCTGTCTGGACACTCAGGCAGCATCCCATTCTGAACTTCCCCTGCATCAATGAGAGTGGTTCCATCTCCATAAAATATGAAGGCAGAGTCTCCATGCCCAGCTTACAAACAGCAGAGTGCTGGGGACCCCCACCCCCCACCCCCCACCTCCCCGCACCAAGCTGCGCAGTGGGCTCTGCCTTCTGGGCTCATTGGAGTCTCACACATCCAGAGCAAAGGTGGAGATCTCAGCAAAACACAGCTGCACGCTTTCACTTGCGTGGAAACGTTCCTCTACGTCACGCACATGCTTGGCTCTGAAAGTTTAGCTTTGGGGCTTTAAACTTAATCCCAACAGGCCTACATTGATGCATAATTATGCCTGCAATGTAGTAAATCAACACCCTATTAGGAAGCCATTCAAGTATTAGAAATTTAGGAACTTATTACAAGAGAATTGCAACATGTAAGCCCGGAGGCCGGGAAGAGAGGTTGCTAATCTGCTTCATGCTGGGTCATAGCTGGAACTGCAGGACAGGACTGAGCTACCGGTCTTGTGCCTAGTCATGATACCTCATCCACCCAAAGCTTAAATCGACGTTTTCAATAGCTGTCAGGCAGCTAGGATAACCCCTGTTCCCCACTTTTATTATATCATTTGTCCCCTAATCTCTCTCTCTCTCTCTTTTTCTCTCTCTCTCTTTTTCCTAATCCTGAAACAAAGAACTAGAGGAACTTCATTTTTGCTGGGTTACTCTGTGAACCACAAAGCCCTGAGGTTCCAGGCTTTCTGGATAATCCCCTGGCAGTGAAACAGAAACCTCAGACCCGCCCAGTAAGACCTTGGCTGGAGGGGTTTCTGTGAATCTGCTGAGACCTAGGAAGAAGTTAAATGGCAAAGGAGATAGTTTAAGATGTTTAGGGTGTGATGTTTAGGGTATGACCTCTACCTATGTAAACCATTTATGATAATCACTTGTTAAATTTATGAAGTTATGAACACCCTGTGCTATTCGGGTTCGGGACTGTATGATTTGAGTGTTTTACTCCTTATGGTCGCCGGCTAAATAAAGCTCCTCCTAAATTCTTAAACTTCTGGCATGTCTCTTTCAACTCGATGGCTACTTTGTAACAATCCCTGGCCCTCTTCTCGAATCCGACTCCGCAGGTTTTACATGGTCTGCACCACCTTAACATTATGTTCCACTGTAACATTCCACCTTGACATTAGCCACCTTAATGCCCTGAACCACCTGAGCCACAGGCTTATGCCCCTCCATGATCCTTTGTTTTTGCCTCTCTATGGGCCCCGGTAAGTTAGCTAGCTTTCAGGTCTGATGCGCAGAGAGAGAATACTCATTGGTTCAGCAACAATTTCCAGCACCTTCTCTGGGCCCGTCCGTGCCAGGCACGCCTCTGGGCATCAGAGATAAAGCAGCAGATAAAACCGAGATCTCTGCCCGCATGGAGCTTCTATTCCAGTGTGGAAAACGGACAGCACACAAGCAGCAAGGTAAACAGGAACACTGTCTAAGGTGTTGAAAGGTGACAGGCGACAGGGAAGAAGAACAAATAGTCAGACCAAGAGCTGTTGGGCTGGAGGAGGGACTGCAGTGTGAAGCAGGGGGTCCTGAGCAGTCACATGGAGAGACGGGAGCAGACGGGAGGAGGGGGCAATGAGACTGGCAGATGTCTGGAGGAAGAGCACTGTGAGAAGAGCCCATGGAATGGAGGCCCCGAGGAATGGAGGCCCCGAGGTCACGGATTGGCTGTCAGAAGGACCCCAAGGAATCTCCTGGCAAGGAAGGAGTGAGCAGGGGGAGCCCGGGGAGGGCTGCAGGGGAGCACGAAGAGCCGAGGGATGCAAATCCGCAGTGCTTTGAGGCAGCACTAGGTAGTTTGTGGCCCCGCCCAGACGGCGGAAGCTGCAGGGGGTCACGTGACCGCTCCACGGACACTGGTTGGTTCTTCGAATAAGCAGTGGAAACCCGGGCAGCAGACTTCTCTTCTCCTTACTGGTGATTGCCTGACCTTGGACGAGACCTGTTTCAGAGCGACCAACCGTTGCCAGGGTTGTATTGAATCATTCCTAGACTCCTTTCAGTTCTAAGATCCTGTGACTTCAGATTGCCATCTCCAACATGTGACTTGAGCAACCGGGAAATATCTTACAGTCTAATATCTCCTGTATCTGCAGCCGCCAGATCTAATGTCCCCAGATAAGCCTCGAGACCTCAGTCTTTCTGGTCACGGGGCTCCTCTGAAAGAACCAGACAAGAGCCGCAGAACTTCTCCCCAGAGAAAGAGCTGGATCTGGAGCTCCCTGGTGGCTCGGGCACCAAGCCAGGGAATAGACCATGGAAAGCGCAAGGACCTGGGTTTGAGACCCAGTGGTGTGGGTGTGAATAAAAAAGCTCTTTCCTCCTCTCTCTTCCTTTCTGCTTTCCATCCTGCCTGCCTGCCTGCCTGACTTCTTTTCTTTAGAAGAAAAAAAGAGCTATGTCTACTCTCAGAAAGTTGCTCATTGTTGTCAGAAGGTTTAGAGGACTCTTAAAGCAGAAGCCCGGACCCCCGCCAACCGGCGGTGATCTGTGGGTTACTCCTTACGAATCAGCGCATTGGTGCACCCTCAAGTGGCTGTTGGGTCTGCCGCCTTTGAAGGAGTGCAGTCCACATGCATCCCAAGGACCTGGGTTTGAGTCCTGGCTTGGGGGCGGAACTGGGAGAGCAGCCAATGTGAACTACTACGTGAAAATAAAACAAAATGTTAATTCCTCCTCTTCAAAACAAAACAAAAAACCTTAAGGAGACTTGTTAATTTCCCCTCACCTTTCTATTAAGAAAATACTTCATACATCAGAAAAATTAAAAGAATAATACAACAAACTCCTTTATATCTTCCACGTAAAAAATCTTTAATTTTTAACATGTTAATATTTCACTAATTTTTTTTTATATTTTCTTTACCTTCCTTTAGTGTTTTGTTGTCAGCCCATTTGAAAGTTGCAGATTTTGTAGCACTTTATCCCAGAATACTTTCCACATAGATCTATTAATAATAACAATAATCTATTATACCACAATAACATTGCCACATCTAAAGAAACTAAAACTGATTCCACAACTTTAAATCCAGTCAAAATTCAAAACTGCCTCCATTCTAAGAATTCTTTCACATACTACCAAGAGTTAAGCGAAATTCACACACTGCATGTGATTGTTACATTTCGTTGTTCAGTTTTGTTCTAGAATAGGGGCTAAGTGGGCGTCTGGTCGAGGCCTGTGGAAAGCCGGCTGACCTAGATTCTGTACCCAGGAGGGGAGGGAGAGCAACCAAAAAACCAATCAAACAAACTAACAAATATATAAAAATGTTCCATCCTTCCTTCCTTCCTTACTCTTGAAAATAAAATAAAATACAAGTCCCTGATGGTTTTGGTTTTTGATTGTTTTCGAATAAACTAACTTTTTGAAAGTGTTTAGATCACATTTCCATCAGTGGTCCCGCTTCTGGATCTGATTAATAGTTCTACCGGGATGTAGCTCACTCCTTGATGCCCTGTTTTCCAAGTAAACAAGAAGGTGGATGAATGGAAATGTGCGTGCTAATTAAAGCAAAAGACAGTCTGGGAAGGAATCATCCATTTTTAGGTGTTGACTAGATTAAACACTCTTTTGGGTCATCACCAAGTTAGAAGACCATCTAAGGTATAGATCTCTAGCTTTAACACTGTCCACCTACAGAGGGATTCGTGGTTATTCATGGACAGGAGAGCGTTCCCCAGCAGTGAGAGGAGCAGCACAGAGTTTGGAAGTTAGCTCTGAAGTTGGTGACTTTTATTCCAAGGCCCTCGGTTTCCTCATCTAAAAATTAGAATAATAACACTTCTCATTTTTTTCTTATTTACAATTCTTTTTTTTTTTTCTTATTTCACATTTTATTTCTGTTGTAAATGCATTAAATTGGCGTGTGGTGGTAGCCAAGTAGATAAGGTCATCAGACATAGTTCATATGTATCCCAAGGACACAGGTTTGAGACACCAGGCGGATCAACCAGAATGATAGAAAATAAATAGATACAAAATTAATGTTTTGTTTGATGTTTCTTCCTTCTCTCTCCTCCTGCCTGCACCTTTCCTTTAAAAAAAAAACAACAAATTTTCCTAGTAGATTCTGGAAAATTCACGATAGTATAAGGCAAAAGAATTTAGCCATAGTTTGAAGACAATGGTGTTAATATTTGATATCTCTCTTTGACACATTTGTAAAACTTTTACATATATAAAATTCACTCTTTTGGGGTATACCATTCTATATTTTTTTTATAATAACAATAATTATTATTTTTTGTTTACAAAGTCACAGTCACTTTAAGACACTGAAATCTCTTCCAGTCTCTGGGTGTCACACACCACACCCACCACCAGAGTCCCAGTGCCCACCTTGCTCCCTCTCTCCTTCCCTCCCGCCTCCCACCCTCCTGGCGGCCTTCATCTGAGTCCTGTGAATTCTGCTGGGGTTTTGCGAGTTACTTGCTTCATTTCATTATATTTCATATATGAGTGAAACCATCCTGTATTTCTCTTGCTTTCTGACTTATTTCACTTAACAGGATCCCCTCCAGTTCCATCCCGATTGTTGAAGAGAGCACACTTTTATTATTTCAGCAGTTGCATACAATTCCATGGAGTATCTAGATCTCCCCTTCTTTATCCATCATCTGTGGACGGGCATTGAGGTTGCTTCTATGTCTTGGCTGCTGTGAACGGTGCTGCTGTGAACACAGGGGTGCAGGTACTTTTCCTGATTAGAGATTTTGTTTTCTCTGGATAAATGTCTGGGAGTGGAACTGCTGGACCAAATGGTAGTTCCATCTCTCTCTCGCGTGCTCTCTCTCTCTGAAGAAGCTCCATACTGTTTTCCAAAGAGATTCCACTAATTTTCGTTCTTACCAATGGTGAAGGAGGGTTCCCTTTTCTCCAAACCCCCCTCTAACACTGTTTCTAATCTTTTTGACCTAGTCCTTTCTCACTGATGTGACATGGTATCCTATTGTGGTTTTTATTTGCAGTGCCCTGTGATGAGTGATGTAGAGCATTTTTTCCTCTGTCTGTGTGTCTTCTCTGGACAGGTGTCTGTTCAGCTCTTCTGCCCGTTTTTTGGGTGGATCGCTTACTTTTTGTTGCTGATCTGTATGAGCTCTTCATATATTTTAGAGATGAAGCTCTTCCATGATGCAAGAGAAGCAAATAGCTTCTCAAATTCAGTGGAATCCCTTTTTGTTTTTGCGGTTTCTTTCACTGTGCAGTAATTTTTTGGTTTGCTATAGTTCCAATTGTTTAGTTTTACAGTGGTTTCTTTGGCCACACCTGTTCCTTCCCCAAAGACCGCTTTGATGTTGAGATTGTGGAGCATTTTCCCCACATTATCTTCTAAGTATTTTATAGTTCTGGGTCTTATTACCAGCTCTTGGGTTCATTTTGAGTTAACTTTTGTGTATGGTGTTGAGCAATCTTTTGTTTTTTGTTTTTGTTTTTAAAGGAAAGGTGCAGACAGGAATGAAGGTGAGTAGAGAGAAGCAGGCAGGAAGAGAAGAAGATGCATTCTATTTATTTATTATTTATTATTTATGTAATTGTTCATCTTGGTTGCTCCCCCTGGCCCTGGCTCTCAAGCCTTGGTGCTTGGGATGAAAGTGGACTGTGATGGATTTAACCATCAAACCACCAGGGTGCACCTGTAAGGTTTTTTTTTTTTTTTTTTTACCACGTGTAAACAAATTCTTATAACCATCCTTGTGGACAGGATCCAGAGCCATTCTAGAACTTGAAACAATTCCCTAGTCCTTTTTGTATTCTGACTCTTCCACCAATCCTAATCCCTGCCAACCGTTGATCTGGTCTCTATTTTCACATTTTGCTTTATCCGGAACATCATATATATGGAATCATACAGTATGCAACCTCTTAATACCAAACTCTTTCACTTAGTATAATTAGCATTTGAGCTTTGATTGTATTGATCATCATTATTCATCAATAGTAGATTTCTTTTCATTGCTCAGTAGTTTTTCACCGAGTACCTGTGCTGCAGCGCTTTATCCATTAATGATGGATGAAGCAGAAATGCAAGCGAGTAAGCAGGCAGGCAGGAAGAGAGAGGAGGAAGAGGCATTTTACTTTGTTTCCATGCAGTTGTTTATACTGGTTGTGTCCCCCACACACATACCTGGGACTTGAACCCAGGGGCATGTGGTCGGTGCCCTTCAGAGGACCCAACTGCTGCTCCACCAGGGTGTGCCAACAATTTTTTTTAATGGATTGCTGAGCCAAATGGAATAATAGATCAGAAAATGCTTCTTTTGCTTCAGACTCCCAGTATGTGCAGAGGTAGCCTCGACTATCTCCAGTGAGCTACGTGTGAACCGCTATCAACCCATCCACCCATCTACTCATTCCTCTATCCATCCTCCCTCCAGTGTGATGAATTTCTGATACTTCTCAACAGTTACTAGAAAGAGTGAGAGAAGTCGGTCTTTCAATGATGATTTAGTGGCAGTAGTTCTCAATCTGGGAAAATTTTGTCCTTGAGCTTAGCAGTGTATGAATATGTGTTTGGTCATTAAACTGGAAGCTGCTGCTGGTTTATAGTGGATAGAGGTCAGAGATGCTGCTAAATATGTTATGTTGCACAGGACAGCCTCTTCCCAACTCCCAAGAATTATGTCAAAATGTCAACAACTAGCTGGTGGGCCCTGGTGGAGGAGATGTTGGGCACAGTCCACATACATCCCAAAGTCACCAGCTCAAGACCTAGAACCTGCGGGAACAGCCAAGAAGAACTAAATAGAACAAATAAAGTGTTTCTTCCTCTACTCTCTTCCTACCTCTGCTTACCTTTATTTCTGCCGGTACCTTTCCTTTAAAAAACAAACAAGCCAACCAATAGCTAGAGAAAACTTGATGTAAATAAGGTGATATTAAATGGTTATGTCACTGAGCTTCCTCCAAGGCTAAAAAGAAATTACAACCAGTTGCAAAATTTTGATCATCAGAAAGGAAAATTCCTAAGGGAAATTGCTTTACATGAAATCAGTTATATAAAAATTTCATAAACTCTAGCACAGAGAAATGTGTGATGAAATGTGATGATGAATCGGTAATGTTTTCATGATTTGTGCAAAAAATGCAAAGCTCTGTATTAGTGAACTTATTCCCGCTTGGTTCAGAGGGATTGTCTATCCTGACTTTCTCCATTCTATGACTTCTCATAAACTCCCTTTGACCTGCTCATTCTGGCATCTGTCACATTGATCCATGGCGTCACTCCATTGAAACAGCACTGAGGCCACTAGTGACCTTGTCAGTAGACACACTGGGTATTTCCGTCCTCCTTTGTGTCACCTCTCAGCAGTCAAAATGTTTACCATTGCCTCTTCAGAGGTGCCTTCTTTTCCTGGCTCCTGTGACCTCACGCTCTGTACTTTCCCCAATTTTCTATCTCACATGCAGCTCATTTCTTCCTCTGGCTGCTTATTAAAGCAAGGCAGAGCAAAGGTATAGGGAAGAGTGAGATAAAACTCTGAGGCATTAGATGAATATGATTTCACTTTGAGCCTTCTGATGATTGAACATGACGAAATGATTGAGTGATGGGACCTGGAGGAATGTAAGGTTTATGTGAAAACAATACAGAATTGTGTCTTGGAATCCTTACTATGTTACTGAAAGCCTATAAATATACTTTTTTTTTTTTTTAGGAAAGGCGCAGGCAGGAATGAAGGGGAGTAGGCAGGGAGGCAGGCAGACAGAGTCTTTATTTTATTTTATTTAAAGAAAGATGCAGGCAGAAACAAAGGCAAGCAGAGGCAGGCAGGCAGAAAGAGTGAGACGGAAGGAAGCATTTTATTTAGTTGTTCACCCTGGCTGTTCTCCCCAGCCCTGGGTCTTGAACCTGGATCCTTAGAATGCGGCCCGCGCCAGCAGACTTACACATTGAGCCACCAGGGCATACCTCTTTATTTTCTTTTGTCTTAGTTGGTCACACTGGTTGTTTCTCCTCGACCCAGGACTCAAACGCAGAGTATGTGGCCTGTGCTCCTTCAAAGGTGATTCACCTAACTGCTGCTCCACCAGGGCAGGCCTCAATGTACCATTTTTAAGAAGAGGTTGTCTTTGCTGGCAAGCAGAGCTCTTTGAATTCATGCAAGGAGTGTAAGGACAGGATGGCGGGGAATAACGAGAGATTTTCAGGTGTCCTCCATCCTGAATGCTCATTGTCAGCGCCTGAGGCTGCTGTGGAATTTGCAGGACTCCAGGTGTTAGGATCTGCTTCCTGGACTGGGGTAGCTAACGGGTCACCTCCTGGAGGAAGTGTGTTTGGGGTCAACCCACTATTGAAATGCTTATGAAA
Organism: Solenodon paradoxus; assembly: GCA_004363575.1. Lineage (NCBI taxonomy): Eukaryota > Metazoa > Chordata > Mammalia > Eulipotyphla > Solenodontidae > Solenodon > Solenodon paradoxus. The sequence goes on along the minus strand of RJWH01004556.1, from coordinate 3,300 downwards.
GAAATTCTTTGGCATAGTAGGAAAACAAAAAAGACCCAACCAGAAAAGCCACTGGTTCTTTTTCTCTTTGACTGTAAGGAAGCGATTGTCTTTAGCAAACAGCAGAGAGCAGCCAGGCCCGGCCATCTTCTCTTGCTGACCCACTGTTTAGAGTGGGAAGAAAATCTGTCACCTGAATGAGACCAGGTGCCAGTCTGACTACCATCTTTTCACCAAAGAGCAATTTTTCTTTGGTGCCAGGATCCCTGAGAAAGCTGCTGACCACCTGGAGCCTGGCTTCTTCCTCCTTTGCTCTGGAAGCCAGAGCTGTCCATGCCAAAAATAGGTCACAGTGACTAGCAGTCCCTGGGAGGCTCACAGGAAGTGGCTGCAAAGGTCACGGGAGGTTTTTAACCACTATACCGGAGGCCTGTGAATGACAGGCTGCTCTGCTTGGCATCTGAAACAGTCACAGGTCAGCTTTGGAGATAGAACGACAGACAGGGAGATGTGAGCATGATACCCGTGTCCATAGCAGAGGTATGTTTGCACGGCTGTGTAAGAAGCTCTTGTCTACTGCGGGGGGCTCATCCTTCAGGGCTCAAGAGGTGCTTATGAGGAAATTCTAAACTGCAAAACCCAATACAACTGCCACACACAAGAGACCTGAAGTTGGGATGAACCATCTCGGAATTAATGTCACCTCTGAGATGTCAGGATCCCATGAAGTCAGTCACATGTTTCTATCAACACACATTTACATGGGTCATTTATTCTGAGGTTTATGATGCAGGCACCTGTCACTGATGAAGGCAGAGTTTGTCCTGAAAAGAATTCTAGGGGAGACACCTGGTCTCAAAGCCACGTGGCAAGTTATTTAGAAAACAACTAAACAGAAGTGATGTAGGCAGCTTGGGGTTACAGGAGCCAGAGAGAGTTGTTAAAATGGAGTTTACTATATATGGGGGAAGAGACCTCCCTTTGGGGGCGGGGGCAGGGGGAGAGAGAGACAGACAGAGAGAGAGATAGAGAGAGAGAGAGAGAGAGACAGAGAGAGAGAGACAGGGAGATAGAGAGACAGAGAGACAGAGAGAGATAGAAAGAAAGAGACAGAGAGAGACAGAGAGAGACAGAGAGACAGAGAGGAGAGAGTTCAAGGGGAAGGGGTAACTAGGGGGTGTGTCCCCAGTTCAGGTTGCTGGGGAAAGATTCCAGGTTTTCCAGCCAGTCCCTTATCTCCTATCCCTCATCAGTTTCCGCCTCCAGCGACTTCACTGATAATTGTTACAGCACAAATGTTAGGGTAGAACTACAGTCTCGCCCTGGTTTGTCACTGGTCTTACTGGCCCAGAACACAGTATCAGAGCCAGCTTGACCCTGGAGACTGCCAGGCTCCAGAGAGTATGTGGGTGGTCTCCGCCCATACAAACAGGCAGACCCATGGAGCAGGGGTCAGCAGGCTTTTCTATCAAGAGTCAGGTAGCAAATATTTTGGGCTTTGTGGGTCATATGGCCTCTGTCACAATGATTGAACTCTGCCATAGTGACATGAAAGCAGCCTTAGACAATATGTAAATGAATGGCATGGCTGGGTGCCAACAAAACTCCGTAAAGACAGGCAGCTGGCTTTGACTGAAGCCCTAGAGAGCAAGGCAAGAAGTGGAGCCAGTTCAGATTCAGGCTCTGTTACTTCTCTGTGCTTTCCTCTTTAAATTGCTAGTAATACTTGCCTTGCAATGTAGTTCTAAAGATTAAATTGTTAATTTTTTTATTTTTAAGGAAAGGTTCAGGTAGGAATGAAGGCAAGTAGGCAGACAGGTAGAAAGGGAGAGGAGGAAGAGAAGCATTTTATTTATTTTTTTATTTAGTTGTTTACCCTGGTGGTTTTTCCCACCGGACCTGGAACTCGAACCCAGAGGTATGTGGCCTGAGGTCCTTAGGAGGCGATGGATTTAATGGCTGCTTCCCCAGGGGGAGCCACATTATAAAATGTTTCAGTGTATAAACAGTGCCTAACAGATACTAAGTGCTATAAAAATATTTGATTATAAACCACACTGTGAGGTGGGTCATATTATTCCAAATAAAATGGAAATTCAGGTGCACCCTAGTGCAGCAGGTGTTGGGTGCAGTCCACACACATCCCGAGGTGCTGAATGCACATCCTGGGACTGGCAGGAACAATCGAGATAAACAACCAAACTAAAGAAGTCAAGTGCTTCTTCCTTCTCTCTCTCCCTGCCTGCCTGCCTACTGGCCTTCATTCCTGCCGTACCTTTCCAGGCACATCCCTGGGGTTCAGGTGACTCCAGGACCTTGCAAAACAGCAAACTGTCAGCAGACTCTAAGGTGTTTTACTGCTATGAAAACAGCTCTCTTGTAGCTGCTCCCTTGAAATCACCCAGAACACCCTCATCCAGAATGCAGACGCAAGCAATGCTGTTTGGAATAATCTACGGTCACTGGCACCCTGAGAAGCGACCTTTTGCTGAAACCGCCCAGATCTTAAATTTCCCTATCAAACTTGGCTTTTGCTAAAGAAAATTGCTATTTTCATTTTGAACATGGCCCAGCTGCACCCATCTTAATACATCTCTTTGAAACTTGCTTCCCTCTTTGGGTTGGTAGTGAAACAAACCTAACGGTGACACACCATGTAAAACCTATGGACTAGGGTTCCAGATCCAGGGCTGGGAGTAAAAGAACAAAAACAAAACAAAACAACTATAAAATAAATAAACTGAAATTAAAAAAAAAAAAAAACGAAAACGTTACTTCTTCACAGGCTTGAACCTAGCTTTTCAGGCTCTAGTGCAATAGCTCTTTTCTCACTGGAGGTGAAATGATTACATCTAAACACACAGAAACGCCTTGTGCCGTCTGTCAGGCAGGTCTGGTCTCCGTCGTGTTCAAGGTCTGCTCACACTGCGTCTCTCCCGTCCACACAGGACTTCCCACGACCCCCGGTGAGTCGGGTCGTGTGGACTCATGGGGACAGACCGCTGTTGGCCCCGGCCAGAGTGCTGACACCACAGAATCAGCAGGCGCTGCGAGTCCTGGCTTTTCTTCTCAGGACTAGTTTGCTAGGACCTGACTGACTCCCCAGCAGGGACCACATGTCCTTTAGAGAGCAGACAATGTCAGTGTCCCATGACTCTCAGGTCCCACAGCACTATGACCTGCGAAGAATGCCAGGCCCATGGCATTGGCTCCCTGGTGTGGATAAAAAAGATAAAAAAAAAAAAAGGGAAAAAGACGACATACTTTGCATAGCGACAGGATGAGACAGCAGTGGCTCCTGATTCCGATTTCTAGACACCT